>JAQZBX010027904.1:0-28110 GCA_029593785.1 Cabassous unicinctus
GGGTTCCAGAAAACAAGGAGTAAATGGGTTTTCCCATAACCCCCCTAAGTATAACTAAAAGTGGGGGCTGTTGCGTACAAAATAAACAGAAGACGACCTTGAACGTTGGGGAAAGGTGGTGACCTCCTGGGAACTTCACATGGCATATTGTGAACAAGGTACTGGAGAAGTCTGCAACCTAGAAGATGCCAACAGCTAGAGACAAAGAAGGCCCAAGGAGAGCTGGCTCTCTCCAGGCACAGTGCCAGAAAAGGGGCATCCGTGAACATCAGGCATTCCAGTGCAAGCAGGGTCACAAGGGGGAATTTTCATAAATTGGACTGCATCAAATTTTAAAATTTTGATCTGCAAATGACCTTCTTAAGGGGATGAAAAAACAAACTTCAGACTGGGGAGGGGATGGATAATTGCAAACCACAGATCTTACAAAGGACTCATACAAAGGCCTCTCAAGATTCAACAGGAAAAAAACAAACAATGTAATTAGAAAATGAGCAAAAGACATGAACAGACAGTTCACCAAATAAACACGTTAAAATGTGCTTGTCATGAACTATTAGGGGCATGCCAGTTAGAGACATGATGAGATTATCACCATACACTTACTAGAACAGGTCATTTCTCTTTTAAAATGAAAATACCAGATACTTCCGTGGATACAGAGAAATTGGATCCCTCATACGTTGTAGTGGGGGAGGGATGTGAAATGATACCATCAGTCTGGAACATAGTTTCTTACAAATTAAAAATGTACTTACCATACTACCTAGTAATCTCATTTCTGGCCATATATCCCATTTCTCTAAATGAAAATGTATGTCCACACAAAAATCTGTCCCTTACTATTTGTAACAGTCAAATTAGGGGACGACCCGGAAGTTCTTCAGTGGGCGAGGGGTTAAGCGGCTGTGCAGCCTTACACTGGCATGCCGCTCAGCACCTAACTGTGCTCGTCTCAAAGGCGTTGTGAGGAATGAAAAAGCCCACCTCAGAAAGTTATAACCTGTGTGACGCCACGTACATAACATGCTTGAAATAGGAAGGTAAGAGACGGAGGAGAGTGGTCGACAGCGTTTAGGAATGGGGGTGGGGCACAAAGGTGGGCTTTGTGGTGATGGGCTAGTTCTGCGTCTGGTGCTTAGCGTCCCAGATATTTTAATTATAATAGTTTACAGTCCCACATCTGTTCATATATACCCCCTACACACACACGTATACACAAATACACACTATCTTCTCACGGAACTTTATTTTTTATGGGATTAGGTGCTGGGTAGTCTAATCACTCTTGATCCACATGACCAAACTGGAAGCCTACATATTCACACGTGCGTCATGACATATGGGTATGTATCATGTACATTTGTAGCTTATCCTGTGTGAGGACATATGGAATGCACATTTATGAATTACACACACGCACGTGCACACACGCACGGGCTGCATCTGGAAACGCCGATCGTCCTGCTCTGGCTCAGCACCTGTCCCTCTGCAGGCGACCGAGCCACAGATCTCCTGGCAGCTGCTCCCCCGCCCGGCGTCCCGCGATGGGGGAGAGGGAATTCCGCCCAGTCCCCGGCTCTGGGCCCCTCGCGGCCTGCAGTCCACCCCATGCGGGCCCCTGCCGCTTGTTAGGACAGAGCTCCCCGGCCAGGGGCACCTTTGGCCCCGGGCAGTCCCTTGCGAGGATTCCTCACGTGTTCCGCAGCACCCTGGCCTCTGAGCACACGGGGAGGATGCGCTTATTCTCCTGGGCAGCTGGAACCCGCGCCCTGCCTGCCCGGTCTGTGCAGGGAGCTCTCCCAGCCGCCCACACCCCACAGCCACGGGCTGGGGCCAGGCCACAGGGGCCTCCCCTCACCGGCACTCCTCCTTCCATTCTCCAGGGGCCAAGGCCGGAGGGCCCACCGAGCAGCCTCTGCTCCTTCTAGAGAAACCTTCCTCCCCAGCCCCTCAGTCTGGCTGCAGGGCCTGAGACAGGTGGAATCGGACCTTATCCAGTTCTGTTATGAATTCTGCACGTGGCGATTTGACCCACATTCATTTTGGAATTTTATATCTCTCAAAGTAAAACTGTGGGGAGAAAAATTCCCCTTTAATATCCTGTTAACATCCTTGACCAAACATCTGTTGCATCTTGAGGTATTCAGTGATGAAAAGGATTAGGAGAGGGAAAAACAAAAACATTCATCTGCAAGAAGCCTCTGCAGGTAAACTCCCAGGATGCTCAGAGTCCCTTCCATGCTGTGCATCTAGAACACTCTATGCTAAATACTGGCCATGTGGTCATTGAGCCAGGTGCAAAAACCACAGTCTCCCAGCTCAGAGCACCCCATAATTTGCCTCAACCCCAGGAAGCTTTCTTGACCTTGCTGCCTGGTCTCTTCCAGAGACTTTAGTTGGAAAACAGCCTTCTGTGCCCCTTCTCCACCCTGCAAGGAGGCCACGATTCACGCTGGCAGATCTTGTTGGCAGTGTGCTCTCTTGATTCTCGGTGGAACCCAAAGGGAGCATTTGGACTGGGGCTCCTTCAGCAGGTCATCTGCTCTCTGAATAAGTATGTGCTAAAAAGTCATATTTGGACTGTGCATTCCCAGATTAACTGTATTCTTGAGGTTTAGTTTACCTGTGTTTACATACATTTGTGCTTTATTTTCCTTGGACCTTGCTGGTCTTTTCCAATTGTTTCTATAGCTTAGGCATGCGTAGTTATATGGTTGGAACTCTTTAAGACAGGGCAGCAAAATGTCATAAAACTGCAAAGCCAAAAGTATCAAGTATAACCAAAGGAGTTCCAGATTTATTTCAGCTGGAAGACTGAATCAGGAAAAGGTCCATATCATTTTCAGTCACTTCTACTTCTCTGTGTTCATTGGCTTATTTCTTAAAAGGCACTGTAGCTTCCTAGGGCTGCCAGAACAACGTGCCACAGCCTAGGTGGCTCAGAACAGCTCTGGAGGCTGGAAGACTGCAGTCGGGGCATTGGTGAGGCCGTCCTCCCTCTGACACCCGCAGGCCAGAACCTGCCCTCATGTCTCCCCGCTCTGGGGTTTGCTGGCAGGCGTTGGCCTGCCGTGGCCTTAGACACCCCACTCCAGTCTCCACTTTTCCCTTGTGTCCTGCCTGTTCCTTCTCCTCTTCTCAAAAAGGCACCCATCGCCTGAGACCAGGGGAGTTGAACACAACACTTGTGGGGCTTAGGACACAGTTCAACCCCTAAGAGCGGGACCCAGGCTTTCCAGGAAGGGTGAGACCCAGCCCTCTGCCCAGCGAGAGCTTGGCCTGAATTCCTGGTTGTGCGGCCACTTGGTGGCAAAAGCTCAGGACAAACTTCCACTGGCATGACCCACACTGGGAAAGGGTTCCGTCTAGGCTGGGAAGATGTCCGTAGGCTCTAGCCACTTCAGATGTTCCATTACTGACCTGCTCCAGGTAAGAAATTTAAGAAACTTACACTACAGGATCTGACAAATAGCTAACCCTTCAGCAAGCCCCAAGCAAATTCTAGAATCTCATTCTATTCAGCTTGGGGAGAGGGCAGGAACCAAAAATGACCTGGATGAGGGCTTTGCTGTCAGGAGACAGCAATCCAGAGGGAGGGGCAGACTCCAGCAGAATGGGAGGCCCGACCTGCAGTCGTTTTCAATAAGGTGGCAGATGGAGGAATTAACGGGAAGGGCATAACCCTCGGGCCCTGCAAATGAAATGAGAGATTGAAGGAATCATCTGGATGGTCCTTGGAGGCGGCTGGAGGCAGGCAGGGTGCCCTCACCAGGTGCTAGCCAGGCAGGCCTGGGCGAGTCATTCAACCCCATGGAACCTTCATTTCCTCGCCTGCAAGGCAGATATGGCGATGAGATGGCACCTACCTCACCCTTCCCATTCAATATTAGACGTGAGAATACCCAAAAACCCATAGCCCAAAGTTTGGTACCCAAGAGCGACTTATTGAGTCAACTCCTATGACTCTGAGGAGCAGTTTCATGGGATGGAATAAGTTAATTCCTTTAGCCAATCCCAAGTTAGGACCCAGAAGTTCCAGAAGAGGCAAGGCCCCCAATGGACAAATAGTAGCCAGGAGCCTGAGAGTGGCAGCCAGCAAAGGATGGTGGAGTATCGCCAGCCCCTCTGAATGCTGGGCAACCCTGCAGAGAGCGGGCTGGACACTGTAGTGCCTGAGACTGTCGGTGAATTTAGTGCAGCCCAATACCCATGCAATACCAGCTTACATATTAGACATCACTTGGAGATATCTGTATCTCTGTACTCTGTATCTGCATCTTTAGCTCTATCTTCACTTCTATCTCTATCTCTATCTCATCTTTATATACCTGTTTCTCTGTGTGTGTATCTCTCTTCCTATCTCTATATAGCATTCTCTCTCTCTCTCTCTCTCTCTCTCTATATATATATATATATATATATATATATATATCTCGCATCATAACTCTGCATAGCTCTATATCTTCCTCTCCAAAATCTCCATGCCCAGGTCCCACCCCAGCGTACTGACTGAGAATTTCCGGAGTGGGGCCTAGAGCCATACATTCCTTCAGACTTCCTTGGGTGTACATTGGGGGGTTGTCTGTCTTACAGGGGAAGCTCCATATGAATGATTAGCACAAGAACCTCCAGGGAAGTACCATGTGGCCCTTTGCCCTGGACATAGTGGGTTGGACCAGTGTTGGGTGCCCTTCTCCAGTCAATCAGGAGAAGCCTTTGATCTGGAAAAGAGAAACCAATCCCTTTACGTGGGCTGAGCTTGCATGTTGGGAAGCTTGAGCACTATTGGTAGCCACATTTCCTCCATGTTGACAGGAGCAGAAGAGGTCAGTGTGTTCAACAGAACCAAAGGAGGGCAGGTTGCCATGGTGACACCTGGCATGCATGGGGCCCACCACAGGCCCCCTCTCGGGTCCTGGACACACCCCCATGCCTCACAATCAACCCCCATTGCCTTCAGCTGGCTGGGGAGAGCTTTCTGCCACTTGCAGTTAGTTCCCCTCCTGAGCCTGCTTGGGGCATCACTTCTAGACTCCTAGAGAACATTTTTCCAGGCACCTCCAAGTGTTATCAGGTTCAGCTCCTGGGAGAAGACTGTTTGAAAACAGGCTTAGCACCTTCAAGCTCGAAAAGATCTTTGAAGTGATTTTTAAACTAAGATCTCCATGGTACCTGAACATAATTTGCAAGTCAATCATGCATGGGATAGCTATATGATAGCTAGCTAGCTAGCTTGATAGAATGATAGGTAGATAGAGATAGATGGATGGATAGATAGATAGATAGATAGATAATAAATAGATAAAAGATGGGACTGGTCAAATTAAAGCTCTAGTTCTCTCCTCACCTCACCACTTCAATTTACAGGTGGGGAAAGCTGAGGCCCAGAAGGGATCCCAAAATTTTGACAAGTGGTGGTATGGGCAGACCAGAGCTCTGTGTTCTGAAAGAGCAGTCTCCTTGTGGGGTGCCAAGATAATTCAATGGGATATGAGAGGAAAATATTAGAACTTCTGTTAGTAATTTTCACTGCATGTTTTAGGAAGTTGCACATTTGTGCATGTTTTTAAAAAAATATACCATATACATGTATATGTACATAAATAGAATTTAAAAATAAACCCATATACATCTTACCATATACGCTAATGACCGAAGTGTGTGATCGGAGCAATTGGGACCAGTGTCACCTGCATGTCCTAGGTGGGTGAGGTAGAAAGCACTGGAAGCCTGTTCCCTGCTCTTCTGTCCTGGGTCCTGCTTCACTGGAGGCAGCCCCCAGAGCCGTGGCTGCACCAGGAGCTGCCACTGTCCATAAGGAGGATGGGCACCCTGGCAGCTCCCGGGGCCAGGTGCCTTGCACAGACCAGGCGCCCCATGAATGCTTCTGAATAACATCTCACTGGTACCCCACTGGCACGAACCCCGTGCCCAACAATATGTCTCCATTTCTCGTGGCCGCTGCCATCCTCTAGTCCCACAGAGCAGGTGCCTCAGTCAGGCTGCGTGTCAATCACCGGCAGTCTCTGTCCCCAGGACCCCTTCCTGGCCCAGCCTGAGTGCCACCTGCCACAACAGCCAGGTGGGGGCTTCTCACACCTTCACTTCTGGTTCTCTGGCCAGCCCCTTTCTAGGGGTCCTTGGCTCTGCCTGGCAGAGTGTACCTGTGGCAGGCACGGCTCAGAGGCTGAGAACAGAAGAGCTTCCTCAGCATGGTACGGCTCTGCTGGCACCTTCTCCCCAGCGGGGCTGGGACACTTCTCACCTTTCGTCGCCTTCGTCTGTGGTTCTGGAGGCTCAGCGGCTATGCTTACAATACATCCAGAGTCCGGCTTTCAACATAGAAACACAGTCCTTTCGGGGCCTTTGGAAATTTGTTTTGGTCTGAAAGCTTCAGCTGGATTCACCTCTTTCCACCTGGCCTCCTTGGGCTTCACCTGCAGAAGAAGATGAGAAACTGAGGAATGGAAGGGTGATAACTAGAGGGCTCTGTCTTCAGCTTTGTCCTCATTCTCAACTCCCCAGACCCAGTGCCGACCAGAGGCTGACCCAGGGCTCCATAAAATGTGTCTGCTGAATGGGGGCATTTGGGAGCAAGAATACAGTAAAGCACAAGAAACGTGGCCCACGGGCGTGCCAGGGCAGCGGCCCACATGGTCTCCTACATCAGAGGAACTGTGAGGCTCGTCCAGGTGAACCGATTTTCGCCCTGGCGCTATGCGTCACGTGAGCCCATTTGCAGGGAGTTCTGCTTGCAATGGCCCGCCTGGCTCTGCTCTATATTGGGCTCTTTACCCACCGTGGGAGAGACCCGTTAGCAAAGCAACATCCGGCTGCTTAAGGAAAGCTAAAATGCTGAGGTAGTGGATTCTTTACAAAGCAGAAGGATTTGGGTTCTGAGAGATTTGCTTTTGGATTTCAGTAAGGTGACAAGGATGCTTAGGAAAATCTTTCCTTAGTCCAGCCTTCAGAAGGCAGAGCTGGCTGCAGGTGCTGGTTTTCACCCTGGCTCCCGCCGTTGGACCGCAGGGGCGTGAGTGGACATCAAGAGCCTGGGGTCTGCCCCGGCTGGACGCGGCTCAGTCAGTGCATTCGCACCAGCCCGTGGGTGAACGCATCAGCAAAGGTCTTAGTGGGGCAATTGGGATGCTGCCCTCGGGGTGCTGAGCTTTGCCCCCTTGGTTCTGGGCAGGGTGGGGAGCATCCTGTGCCATGTGGCATTCATTGCACAGACGGGGTCCTGCTCTCCAGGGGAGGGGGGGCCCTGGGTCCTTCTACAGCGTTTAATACATTAATAAACGTGTTTTCAGCGATTTCTGCCTCTGATAATCTGGCGTATTCCGAAATAAGTACAGCCAAGGGAATAAAAAGCAGAATTATACCATCAGAAGTCATATTTGGGGGGAAATCCTTTCCCTCAAGTGATTGCAAGCTGGTTTTTATTTTAATAGAAAGCAGAGGCAATGAACAGCTCCACCCTCCCGGCGTGAAGAAGGGGGCATTTCAGATGCATGGAGAGAGAATGTTTACGATCTGGGAAGCTGTTTGTTTGTTTCTGGAAACAAACTAAGACTGCATTTCCAGATGATGGGGAAGAAAGTAATAAAAGATCATATAGCAGAGAGACTCAAAACAAGGCGCATAGTTTTAAAAACTAAACTCTTAGTTACTCAACAGGAAAATACAGGTCACCTCCCCTGCTCTGTGACAAAGACTTCCCAGTGTTTGCATTCCTATGCCCTGGTCCAGACGTACTTCCCAGTATGTACATCTTAGGGAGTCGTCCCAGTCTTGGAGAGATGCTAATTGCACTCAGAGAGAAATACCCAGGAGCTGTTTGAGCCTGGCAAAGCTTATGCCGTATCTCTTGAAGGCCAATTTTTTCAGTAAAACCAGAGCCACCAGCGGCCAGACTTCTTTGGAGCTTGAGGTTTAAACTCCTGTTTATTTGACCGTGGCACCAAATGAAGTATTTTCTTTATGTTCCAACAGTTTCTGGAAGACCAGCTGTTCTAAATTTGGTTTAAAACATTTGTTAAAGTCACCAATAAATGAGAAAGAGAAAGCACTGAGCTGGCTTTGCAATAGGAAAACCCTCTCAAGTTTCCTTAAACAAGATGGACTTTCCTTCTAGATTAGTTTTCTATTTGAGCTTGTCTTCAGGGGATTGTTTCCGCCCAGGCACTGGAGGGGAAGTGTCGCTCAAGCCTGCGTCCCTGCTCACCTGACAAGAGACACAGGAGGCCCTTTCACAGCAGGCGGGAGGAAGCCTTGGGGGAGCTCAGGGTTGCAGAGCAGGGAGCCCTGCCATCTGGGGGGCCCACGGGTTCCTGGGCTCAGGGGCATTTTCACGGGTGGATGTGATGGAGTGGGTCACTGGGGAGCAGCCGTGGGTATGGAAATCCTTGAGTGAGGACATTTCCAGCACTATAGTGAAATAATGTGTCTGGAGTCAAATGCTGACCTCTTCCCAGACCCAGAAAGCTCAGGTGCAGGCCTCCATCCAAGCAGGAGCCTGCCCTGAAATCTTCCAGGAAGCCCAGAAAAAGGCAAGTCAAGATGAGAGAGCTCTCCATCTGATTCTCCAATCCTGGAGTGTCCCTGGGAATGAGACGCGTGTCTTCCTTATCACGGAACACGCAACAGAATGGCGGTATCTCTGAAAACAGATCATAAATGGGGTGAAACATAATTCCAAAAACAAAGGCTCTCCCCTCTCCCACGGACAGCACGCAGACCACAATGCTTCTAATTCCCTTTGAAAAACTGCTTTTGAGTTCTTAATCCACACGCGGAGCTCAACACACGCTCCTCCCGCAAGGTGCTTGCTTGCGCTGGGAGCCCTGCCTCCTCCCTCAGTCTGTCCCATGCCCTCCTCCCTCAGTCTGTCTCACATCCCACATGGCTCTTCCCGCCCTCTGCTTTTGCCCTGTCTTTGCAGTTGGCCCATTATTAACTCCGCACAGGTACAGCTCTCGTCTCTGACCAGAGCACAAGCCTCTTGAGAGCAAATCCACAGCCTGTGGGTTCCACAGCAACCGGGACAGACATTGGCACCCATGGAAAACCCAGTAAGTGGGTGTAGATTAATTGCCTCTACCGGGAACAGATTGCCAAATACCACTCCAGAAGCCTCATGGGTAAAGAAAGCGCCTTTTCACCTAGAATTATATGTCACAGTGAAAACACTTTTTTCAAGACTCAGTTAGGTGTGCAAAGTGCATGCTGAATGCAAACCAGAACCATATTGTAGCACTCTTGACATTTCCAAAATAGTGACCAATAAAAGTTGCTATTTATGCTTGCCCTCCTGGTGACACTATTAAATCTTTTGGCTGCAGTACTGGGGGAAGGTTACAGGCTGAAAGCAGTGTGAATTGGAACCGTGTCTAAACTGGAATTTTATCTGGCAGCATTTGGCTTAAACTTGGATTGCTAACCTTCAGGATTTACTCACACTGGAATTATTCAATAGAGGACTAAGTGCTGTGTGGCATTTTTTTAAAAAAAAGTATACATGAAATAAAGAGAAAAAGAGTAAAATAGAAAAACTTGGGCATGCTGCCGACACATGTATTATGTTTGGAAGGGACCATTCTCCAAACTTGGGGATGAAAAGATCTAATTTATTAGCATTTCAAAAATCATCGCAGCCTCGGAATGAGTAAACAAAGCAATTGTGATTGATCTAAACTGAAAAGGCACATTTTGTTTATTACATTCCCCACTACCCAAGCTACGTTTTTTTGGTAATGTTTCAGATTTTTTTCTCCCTACCCTTCAGAAGTGATGGAGAAAAATCTACTTCTTAGCTGAAGTCATCTCAGATAAATTGATATCATTTTTCATATAAATTTGTTTGGGGAAACTTGAAACTAAAGCATAACCTATTGATTTCATTATTTGAATTAAGTTTAAGAAATCCTACAGCTGTTTGCTGTCAAACTTTAAACCTACTGTCCATTTTCAACTGGGCACTTAATATACATTTCAAGTGGTGGCTCAATAATGTTTGAATATAAAACTACATCCTCATGGAACGTAGGCTCCAGGCTCCTCTGAAGCTTAAGAGCAGCAGAAGGGATAACAATTAGCAGTTTTGTTTTCCTGGTTATGCGTGGTCCAAGTTGAAAGTTTTTCCTGGGCTGCTTCCAAAAGTGTCATTCTCCTTTCTTGACCTTTTCGGAGTTTGGAATCAATGAACCACATTGCCTTCCCTAAGAGTGTCAAGCACAGAATAAAAAATTGCATCACATCATTTTTCATCGTGGCCAGATGAGGTCTGAGTGGAAGAACAAGGAACAGGAAAGAACGAACATCTGAAAAATTGACTCTGCAAGCTGGAATGTGATTCTGCTCCAAGGGGCCACTTTTTCCCCCCTTTCTTTCCAGAACAGGCAGGCTGTAGACAGATCTGGGTCTTAGGCTGCCACCCCAAGGGCCCCAATGTCAAGGAATAGTGATAGAGCCCCGTTCATTTATGCAACATCTGTAACGCATATAGCCAATTATTAATAGCTCAATATGCCAATCTGCCACTGTGCATTTTTGACATGGTAGCGGCCGGGAGCACACACGGTTTGCAGCTCAGAAATGAAAACGGCTGAAAACGGCGCTTCCTACAAAAATTAAATGCAGGCCCTTTGAGGTTGTGTGTTTGAAAGTGAACATCACTGCCTGTGTTTTTTCCCCGTTTTGGGTGGGTGTGGGGCAAAAAGTGGCAATGCGTCCAGCTCAGCTAAAAGGTCAAGAGAGCCAAGCTACTGTGGACATGGGCATCAGAGTTATTTACAGCAGGGTGGGTCACAGTGCCAGTGCTGCAATGCTAGCACTTCTGTGAAGAGCCAATTATGCGTCTTGCCATCACGGGGAACGCTGTGGAAGAGCAGGAGTGGAAGCCTTACTGCTTACAAAGGAAAGAAAACCGAAGCCACAGCACTGATCAAAGCCTGTGGCAAGTGGAAGCTGCTTTACATTCATCACATGCCATGCTCCCCTAATTATCAGCCATACTTGGAATTGCAGAGACAGAACTTTCCTCTTTCTGTTACAAACCTTTGCCTCATTTTTATTTCCTTTGTTTCTTTTTTTAAATTGATAACAAAATCTTACGTTTGTTGCTTGCAAAACACTGCACAGCGAGGCTCCTTTTCTTTTCTGGGCGATCTCCTCGTTTGGATTTCTTAACCATCTGCACCCCGTATTCCTGCCCATGTGGTCTTCTGGTCTTCACTGTGAGACCTCTTGGCTCAGCAGCTGCAGACTTGAAGGCTATTCTTGGACCCTCTGCAGTGGTATTTTAGCTACTTGCCTTGACCTTAAGCTCTTAACCTTAAAAGAACCTTAAAAGTCCAGGGGCCTCAGACTTGGGCGTGTGAGCACAGGGGAGAGGTCACACATTAACCCAGGCTAGCCTGCACTCTGCTAAGTCCTGTGGTGAGAAAGAACCTAACATAATTCTGTAAAGCCGAAGGTGGTGTTGAAAGAGACAGGAGGCCGAAATACTTCCAAACACAACTGTAATTAGGGCAATATTCTGAAAACTATTCATGGGCGTTTCTTTTTGTCTTTTGCCATTGCTGCTAGACTACCCACCTGCCTGATGGGCTATTGGGATTGTCACCCAGAGCGAGAAAGGCCAGGCAGGGTGGTTTTCCATGCCCAGCATGCACACAGGAAGAGTAGGCTGCAAGACAAGAGCTGTGCCAGCAGGACAACTCGGGGGCGGGGGGGTTGCTTGCCAGTTGTTTGCCCCCTTCTTTTGGTGTGCCCACATGAGTTCGAGGGACCCACACCCTGTGTGAGGATGTGGGCCCACTGCCCATGACAAGGCTTGCCCATCTCTATGACCAAAGAGGGTCCACCAAAGAGAAAGCAGAAGGAAATCCAGCCCCTTTTCTAGTCAGGGGGGAAGAGGGGCTGGGGAGAGAATGCATGAGCACGAGTGAGGTAGAGGCTCATCTTAGTTACTGAGATAAGTTCAGGCACCTCAAGGGCCAGGGGCTCTTGCCCCATCATGTTGGGGACCCTGGCATATCTAACTGACTTTTGGAACCAATGTGGGAGCTGCAGTGAGGCCAGGTCAGCTGAGCTAAGGCCAAATCACCAGACCCTTCCCGCAGCTGGTGGAGCTCAGTCACAGGTAGAGAAGGTGCCCGTTCTGGAGACCACCAAGGCAGTGGGGTCATGGACACGGCCCCGAGTCTCCCCTCCCACATCCCTCCGCAGACCCCAGGGAAGGAGAGAGAGGAAGAGAGAGAGAGCAGCCACCAAGCAATTGAGCATTCTTCTCCAAGACCAGGCAACCACCTCAAGTGATTATTTAGATCATTGGATCTGAAGAAGCTTTAAAAAAAAAGACTGGCTATTTGGCTAATTTCTTTTTCCTACTAATCAATGGGTGAGTGGTGGTGAGTAAAACCAGATTAGCTAAAAACAAATACGAGGACTGCATGCTTCTCTTCACGTGAGGTGGAATGCGTCCAAATCTGGGAAAGCTGCACAATCAAGCCAAATGTGGGTTTCTTCACCCTATTCCCTCAGTAACCACATGGAAACACCAAAATGAAAGGGAACTCTCTAAAGGAAACTTCCAGAGGCCATGTAACTCAGGGGTACATGCACTTTCTGTGGTTAAGACCAAAGATGGGGGTTGTGAGGTGTTAGCAGACTGGAGCTATGAGGGGAGGGGCATTGAATTCCAGTGAGCATGGAGAACCCCTGTGCCAGGCACGGTGCAGGGCTCAGGGGAACAAAAAGTAGCCCTGTCCTTGAGGCGCTGGTCAGCTAGAGGGAGAGGAAGGCATCAGACAAGAGCTTCAGTCTGTCTGACTCTGAAAATGGGACTTGGCTACATTCAATGGGAGAATTGAATTCGACATGTGGTGTGAAAATGATTTGTTTGGTTTCATCTCTTGCATTTTTGTTTTTTACTTTACTTTTTTTTCCCTTTTCTTTTCTCCCCCCTCCCCCCTCCAGGTTTGCTCAAGTTCCTGGTCACTCCTCCTCCCTCTTGTGAATATAGACTTTCTTCTTGGGGTCTGTACCCCAGTCTTGGCAACCTTCTGCAGAGGGCAACTGCCACGTGCCCCTCCAGCTCGTCTCCACTCTTTCTTCCTGCCCTGTGCCCAGAAGGCTGAGCTGCAGGGATCACACGTCATCAGGCTTCTTGCCCTCTGGTTTCTCATTCGCTTTTGGGCAGTGGGGAGCAGCAGCTGGAGTTTGGAGGGGGTAGGAGCCTGTGCTCAGGGTATTTCCCTGGGCTCTGCCTGCAGCTTCCCAGAAGCCTTTGCATCCTGGGAGGAAAAGCCCAGCTCCTGCAGGAAGCCTGCCTGTATTGCATCCTACTAACCCTGCTCCCTCCTCCTTTGGGGTGGCAGAATGGGAGTAATAGATCCCCAGAGTACTGCAGTATCCCACTTGTCCCTTTATTGGGCGTGTCTAAAAGTTCCCAATTTAAGTATGCTATCCATTTCCTGCCGGGACTGACAGAAATCTTCCTTTCCCTGGAAACCATCACAGGACAAATATTTCCCTAAAACGATGTAGGAACATTCTAAGACCTTCCCCCAAAAGATTGTCGGTTCCTCCATTTCTGCTAGTGACCCCTCCACACAAAGAGGCTCTCCTGTGCTTTCCCTGCCCCTAGTCCCCTGACGAGGCCCTGGGAATGAGTAATTTCCCCCTTTCACAGCCCCCCCCAACTCACTCTTGGCTTTGCTGCAGAAATTTATGACTTTATTTTGAGATGATTAGCATTTCCTTTGCACTATCTCCTTTCCAAGAATCTTACGCATCTCCAGACAATCCGCCATTATTCATTTAGATTTAACTACGCATTGTGAGATGCATCTAGCTACAGGCTCGTCTCTTCATCTTCACCTTGAGATCCCTGATCTCACACATTCATTTGAACATAATATTTTTTTTAAATTAATAGACACAATAATTATTTCGGATCAGGGGGGTAAAGACGTTTCTAGACTGCTCAGAAAGCACAACCCAGGGTGCTCTTTACCACTGGTTTTTAACTTCCAAATTAGAGCTTCCTAATTGCATGCTATATATTGTAGGGATTATGAGACTTTTTTGGTTCTGGACATCTGGTTTGAACATGGACCCAGAAATTATGAAGCAATTTCTCACCAGAGGCCACAGTTGTTCTGCCAGTTGCTTTGGATGTGGATATTTACTCAACAGCTGGAAGGCTGAGTCATCTTTCAATTCAGGAGATAACGGCAAAAGGACTCCTAATCCACTGTTTGGTTGCTTTTGGCGCTACAAAATATGTCTTTATTTTATTATACCCTATTTCAGCACTTGAATGTAGTCTGAGGGAATTCCCAACATTGTCTAATACATTTCTTTTTTCAAGGAGTGATACAGTCAAGTATAAAAAGAGTCAGACTCTGGGGGTCAACACGTTTCAGCCACAGTTTGATCGTCAAAAAACAAAATACGGTCATCTTGGCTTACATATTAAAAATCATATTTCAATCCTAAAATACCAGATTCAGGTGATTCAAGGAACCAAATAGTGAACTGGGATATGTTTCTGGAGCAAGCCACTCAAAAACTGTCTGCTGTGCCGCGGATGTGGCTCAAGTTGTTGAGCATCTGCTTCTCACATGGGTGGTCCCAGGTTTGGTTCTGGTGCCTCCTGGAAAAAAAAAAAAAAGTCAGCTCAGGGAGCCGATGTGGCTCAGTGGCTAAGCACCGGCTTCCTAAATACGAGAGATCCTGGGTTCAATCATCGATAGGTCTTGAGCCTATCCCCTCGACCTTCAGGGTCTTTTGGTGTTGAAATGTATCACCTTACACTCACCTGCTGCACTGACTGCGTTCCCAGCTCTCTGTGAGTTGGACCCAGAGGCACGATGCTGGCTACCAGCTGCCTTCTGTGAGCAAAGTGGTACGAACCAGCAGTGAGATGCAACCACTTGTGCTCATGGGGCAATGAGATTCCAAGTCGCATTTCAAAACACACTTTTCAATCCAATCACAGTTTACAAAATAATTACTGATTGCATTAAAAATCTCTCCCATAGCCTAGATTTGCCGTGATAAAATATTAAATAAACTGAAGGCCCTGGAGTGATTCCTTTGCCCATCCAATTATGGATATGCCCAAACCAATACATTTCCTGCCCTTAGTGATTCCATTACCCACATACATTCTGGAAGTTTCCCAAACACAGTCTATCTTTAATAGCACGCAATGCAGACCAGTGCTGCTTGGTAACAAACAGTGCCAATAGTATATTCCACTTCCTTCACTACTACCTTTGCAGCTGGTTTGGCAAGTGTTTCAGCAAAATTGTGATTGGAATCCTTATTTTTTTAAAATTTAAAACAGGCAGTTTTGGAATATGGCTTTGTACTCCAATCATTTTTTAACAAGAAAATCAATAAATTTTGTGCTTTTTGTTCTCATTTCTATTTCAATTGAACTTGGTCTGAAAAACTTGATTTATCTGCCACTAAAATCACTCTATGTTGATCGGAATTATCTCCTCCTTGCTGCTTTTTACAAAGTCACCTAACTTACCAGACAGTGGCAACCAAGAAAAGCAGGCTCTCTCCACTCAAATTCCGCCTGTCAGCTCTACTCTCCGCCATCAGAGTCCCACTTGGACCCACTTCCTGTATTCTCTCTCCACCGTTGTCTTTTGTGCCCTTTCCTTGAGTTTTAGGATTGATATTACATCACTAGCTTTAGACCTCAATGAGACACTTGAGCCATTGATTCATTTTTTAAATTATTTGAGTACAAGCTGATAGCTCAAAAAACACAAATGCAGATGTGAGCCACATACACGATAGCTTATGACATGAAATTACGTGGCAGGCAGTGAACTACGTGGTTCTAGGTGAATATGATCCAGACAAGCTCTGGCATGGTAGCACTTGTGCAAACTCTAAGTACACAAGGGGATTACTGCACAAATCCTAACTATGCTAAGGTTCACAAAGTTGTACGATGGCTCCTGGGGTTTTGTGACTGTGGGAAATCACCTGGGGTCTGTGGTCCACACCCTGCCAAGTGCGAAGGGGCTGCCACCCACAGCTCCGCTTGCCTCCCCGGCGTGCCTCTGTGGTTGGGGCCGGGGCCAGGTCAGCCAGCCAGCCCTGCGGTCTGTAGGACCCAGGCCACCCTCACCCTACCGCATTCACTGGGTAAACTGACCACCAGGGCCAGAGGAGTGGGTGGGACTCCAAGGCCTGCTCCGTGGCATGTGGATGAGTGGGGCCAGCTCCGTCTCCCCACATAAGGAAGCCAGATAAGTTGCTTCCCAATCCCATCTATCAAACCCCACTCACCCCTGAATGTTTCCTCTTACACCAAATTCCTCCTGATAGCATATCACCTCATGGACAGCCACTCAGGGTTCCCACAAATGATGTCTGAGGCTTTTATTCTACTGAATCAGCTTTCCCTAGTTGAGTCCAAACCAAAAACTACAAAGTATGCGATACTTTAATAAACCTCGGCCTGTCGTCGTCTTTCCACGGATGAAAAACAACTACAAAATTTTTAAACTGAAACTGTTTGCCTAAAGCCTTGCAAGTGTCCTTAATGGCCTACAGAATCTTAGATTTCTCTGTTTTACTGTAGATAAACTGGGAAACGTGTTCCTTGTATTAAATAGTTTCTGGGAAGAGGGGTGGTGTAATGTGTTCTCTTGCCAACCTTAAGCCACTGTGGCATTGCCAAAATCAAAAGGGCGATCGGGAGGTCAGAAACACTTGGTCAACACTTTTTCTCTCCCTTCTCCCATTCTCCAGAATCCTAGCAACATTCCCTCAAGGCACTTCACCATCCTGTGGCCAAGGCCACCCTGGGATCCATCACCACATGGCACCCGGATCCGAGGATCCAGCAGGAAGGAACTGGGCTGCAGGGGGACCTTCTGGATGAGGTCATGGGGCAGGCAAGGCAGTCGCTGGAGAAGAGGAGGAAGACGGAGAGATGAAGTCGTGGAGAGAGAAGAGCTGAAGGGAAAGAAAGATGAGGAGTGCCTACAGGAAGGCCATAGAAGATTCTAGACTCACCAGCATTCCCTGCAGTCCTCCAGCATCCTGGAAACACAGCAGGGCATTTAAAAGGAAAAATCAGGAGTAGGAGAAAGGCCCGGGACCCATGACCGATATTTTCTGGATCTCGCTTTGAGCATCATGCGACACTTATCTGATTTGTCCAAAAAATCATGTTTTATTACATGAGAAAGAAAAACTTTGGCTGAATTGTTTGAAATATTAAGGCTCTGCCCAACAGTTTCCAAGGGCTTTTGAACCTAGATTCTTTTACGGTTTTATAATCCTGTTCTTTTGGAAACCTCTCTGAATTTTCCCCCCAGCATAGAAGAATAATGGATTGCCATTCCAAGATGTTTTTATGACAAGGTGATTTCCTCCTGGAGCTTGACGAAAATTATGAGGTTAGAAGTCTTGTTGCATCAGGAAAGGTCTAACTTCTCATATTTATATAGACTGTTTTGTGAATTTCAAATGCCATTGCATACTTCTCATTTCGTCCTTCGCAACACGTGATGAGGGGCTGGAAACAATCTTTCTTGGCTCCCTAGATGTGAAGCTGGGGCTCAGAGCAGTCAAACGCCTGGCCAAGGTCCCACAGGTGAAAGGCTTTGGTCCTGGGGTCACTGCGCCGCCCAGGGTATGCACCCACATTCTCGATGAGGGCAGCAGACTTACAGAGCTTCACTCACCCCAGTGGGCTCCCCAGGCTCCTGGTGGCCCGCACAGTTCACAGAGGCATCAGGCCCTCAGTTCTCAGCCCTTGGTGCTTTCTCGAGTCTCAGTGTCTTGTTGCACCCCAAAACTCTGACAGCTCCTTCACCTGAGAACACTTGTGGGTCTGGAAAGAGCAGTTGCTTTCTTATAATTGGGGATCAATGCAAAGCCTGGGAGTCTTCTTTATTCGTTTCCTATGTTTCCTCCAAAGCCTTAAAATAGAAGCATCCGTATATTATGACGTTGGTGGTGAAAATTCCCACCTCTCTTTGGCCAGTTGCTAAGTTTAAAATCCTTCCGAGAGGTCTCCCTGCAGGCCAGGTTAGGAGGCCCTCATGCCCACGGGCTCCCAGAGTCAGGTGCAGGGAAGAGGCCCTTGGGCTGGGCGGCAGCTCAGGCTGCAGCTGTGGGCCTGGCTTGTTCTCCCCGCAGGCTGCCTTTCCAGGTCGCAGGATTAGTTACCATCAGTAAGCGCCCTGGCAGCCTCCTCTCATTCCTAAAATAAAGCAGATTAGATCTTTGTAAAACCAGTGAAACGCTTGCAGAAGTAACGTTTTTGAACATTGCAAAGGAGAGGGTAAGCCTGCGAAGAGCACCTAAAGCCCACGTTACTTTAGTTGAGACGACGAGAAGAATGAGGGGATGCAAGAGCGCGTTGGAGAAAAGGATGTAATGTTCTATTACTGGGTTTATAGCTTTATATAAAATGCAAGTACACTGCTCCCAGCTACTCTCTCCTCTGTTCAAACCACTAATAAATGGTGAATTCCTTTAGTGTAAAGATTGTGACTCTCACCTTTAAGCTTTCATAACTGTTGGAAGGGAGGAAAAGTAAAGCTACATAACCTCATATATGATTTTCCTGAAAGAGAAAAAAAGAACCAAAGAGATTTGACTCTTTTGCCAAGAGGTGGAAAATGTATTTGATATGCATGACACGTAAACACTCCTGCGCCGCCGCAGGAGGAGTCCCTGATTCGGGTAAGGGCTCCAGAGAACTCTGCGAGAAGGCCGTGGCCTTGGGGCCAGCGGGGCTCGGCGGAGCAAGTGACCGCCGCCTCCCAGTGCCGTAGGCAGCGGTCAGGGCCGAGGCCGAGGCGACCCGCGCGCCCGCTGCAAACAGGGCCCTTCCGCGACACCAAACAAATCAGAGCGCCAAGATCATTTTTTTCTTGTTCCTAACTTTCCCATAAAAAAAGATTCAGGTAAATGTAGCATGACGAGCCAATTTAAGCCAATTTCAACGTTATTTGAGTAATTGGTTATTAAGATAACAGTCTCAAATTTCAATTCAGCAATTATTGTCTTAAAGCCACAGCACCCGGGCATCAGGAGAAAAGTCGGCATGTTAAAGTGAAAGAGCCCCGATTTCCTGGGGAGAGAGGCACTCCCCGGCGAGCAGCAGGGTTAGAGCTGGGGACATTGCCGTCTTCTCAGAAAGGGGCCTCAGATGCCCACAAGGAAGAAGTTTCCAGAATCCAACAGAATTGTGCTTCCAAACACAGAGACCATCACAGCACTCTTGGCTTTGGGTATTACGAACTCGCAAGGATGCACGGCCTCTCGATGTCTGTCTGTCTCACACACACTCCTACACCCATGCATGCTGTCACCCTAAGTTGAAACCCGCAAAGGGACTCGATGCTGCTCCCCAGGAGACAGCAGCACAGCCTCAGGCGGTGTCCCGGTGGGAATGGTGGCTTTGGCAGAAGCTTTTGGTGCCAGGCCAAATTCGCCTTTCTAATGATGGGTGGAATTACCTCCGAAAAGCCTTACGGTAAAGAAATACAAAATGCTCGGCTGATTCCCAGTCAATCAACCCCCTCGGATGGATGGCTGTGACCAATTATTACCAGCTACTAGGGAATCGCTAGGCTCGGCTGCCAGGGACTGACTTTACGGCCCAGGCGGCTCACAGGCTTTCAAAAAACAAAAGGAAACCCTTGAACCTGGATAGGACCAGGAAAGATGCCCATCAAGTGGATATTTGAGCAAAAGCACTCTTCAACACGCGCGAAAGCAGAGTCAGAACCACTTCTGCTCACAAGTGTTTATTGAGCATCTCCTGGGAGCACAGCCTGGTGCTTCATAGGGATCAACTCGTTTGCTTCTCACAACAATCCTGTAAGGAAGAGAATTTTAAACTGGGAAAACTGAGGCTTAGAGAAATGAAGCAGCCTACCTCCGGTCCTGTAGGTAGTCTAGGTGTCCCTGGAGTCAGAAGACAGCCCCAGCTCCAACCCCCCAGCTCTCGGCCACTAGCCGAGGCTCTCGCTGCAGTAGTGACAGGGCCGTGCTAACCTCTCCAGGTTTCCAGGAAGCCAGTCTTAAGAAAACATGCCCAGCCTCAGGCAGGAAGATGTTTTTACACATCCGTTCATTACTTCATGCGTTGAGTATACAAATAGTCACTGGGCGCCTCATGGAGCAATCAAGCCTACTCTGAATCAAAAATGATGACCCACAAAAGAGAAGAGTTTTGCAAGTCACTGCAGATCTCTGCAGACTGGAGGGGGAGGGCCCCTGGTCTGGGACGAGCCAGGCGCCACTCCTGGGTGGACCGGTGCTGCCACGCTGCCCTCCTGCACCTACTCCCGATGCTGACGCAGCTGTTCTGAGGGAAGGAGCATCTATTTGGAGAGCACATGGCCGATCCACGTGCATCTGGCACTACAAATGAACCTCTTCTGCCACCGCTGCACAAAAGAACAGTGTTCTCTTGGCAAAGATGGGAGGATGGCCAAGCAGGAAAAGTCCAGGTGCAAGCATTCCTGCATTCCCTTCACCCAAGGGAGAGGTGCTAGCCACCTTTGCCATGAGAGGAAGTTCTTTTCAGGTGGGCAGTCAAGACAGCCAAGGTTTCCAGTACTTTCTGAACCTTGCGAACTGATGTATGCCTGGGTTACACTCACTGTTTATTTTCCTTCATTTGCATCTTTTGGAATTTCTTCTCTGGTTTCAGCTACCCCACACAGGGGTCCCAAAGTGTGAATTAGAAGGCAAAATTTGTAATCTAAGCATCTTTTAAAATATTAAATAAATAAATAAATAAATAAATAAATAAAAAAGAAGACAAGATACTTCCTGGAGAAGGAAAGTAGAAATGAGAAGTGGCTTGGTGGCACAACTTTGGGTCCACTGGTCAGAAGTATAAAAAATTTAGCTGGTTTATAGAGAGTATTTGGACCTTAAAACTTACATCCCGTTTTCAAACTGTCTTCACATGGTATTAGAATCAAAATGCCCTCAAATGTCATCTATGGCACTCAATTCCAAACTTTCATTAGACATGTGATTCTTTTATTCAAAGTCTTATGCAGAGAAAGGCTAACCAACTAAATTAGCCACGTGTGCACACACACGCGCGCGCACGCGCGCGCACACACACACACACACACACAAACCCAAGGCTACTCTTTGAAACAAAGAATAGGGAACCACTCTCTCCACCAACTGTGGCCCCTGAGAGGTCCATGGAACCTCTAAGGCCCCCAAGGATCAGTTGGAAAAATACTCTCCCTGTCCACCCCTTCATCTTAATATAGAGGAGATAGAGGCTTGGAAAGGGGAAGCCAGATTCTCCTCACCATGGAGCAAGCAGCAGAGCTGGATTTAGAATGCAAGCTGTTGGCGCCCCAGCTCAGGGCTCTGGCCAGCAGGCTGGAGCACCCGCTGACCTCTACCGTGGGGCCAGGAAGCTGGGCCACTCAGAGCAAGGGCTCAGGACGGACACACCAGGGACCCTTCTCGGGATTCAGGCACGAATTTCCCAGCCAATGACTGGGCACAACGGCGGACAAGGGCAGCCATTCCACAGGACACAGGGCGCCTGAAGCAGGCGCATTGGCTCAGAAGTGCCCTGTTGGCCTGGCGAAACGTTCTTAGAAAGATGAGGGCTGAGACCCCTCCCAGCCCTCCTCCCTCCCACCCTCTCCTTGCACAGGTATTAGTCCTGCGTGTTGCTCTGAGGCTCTCCTGGCTCACGCCTGCTCCATCCCCTTTATCCTTCCTTCATAGGTGCTTCCCATCTTGGCACCAGTGTAGTGAAGAACCTGAACTAACACATCGACTTGCCTGCCTGGGTAAGGACAGAAGGGAGCCAGTTCCAATACCAAGGCTGTCTGTGCTTCCCCTGACCTCATGCCCCAGGTGTTTGCTAGTGGGGTTCGTCCTGGAAGATGTACGGGCATGATCTGCCCCACACCCACCCTGAGGGTGTGCTCCAGAGAATGAATGCGCCTACATTCTCCTTGGGCCAGCTCCTTGTTGAACATTACCCGTGACAGAGAAGGCAGAGAGGGCTGGCAGGAAAGCCCCTGGTGCTGCTCTCATGGAACAGTCCCTCTTATCCCAGCTCACATGGGACCTTTGGATGGGTGGGATCTGGTGTAGAGGACAGAGGGCATGGAGGCTCCCAGCTCTTCAACACAGAGCATCTCCATTGGAAACTCAGGAGACCAGGAACTGAGAAGCAGATTCTGGAAAAGGAAATCAACTAGCCTCAGAAAGGACCAGAGACACCAATGGGGTGAAAAGTTGATTCTCAATCCATGTCCTAGAAGGAACGCTGCCTGAGTTGTGGCCAATGTCCTCCATGGCCCTGCTCTCCCCAGTTTCTTCTCGGCCCCCATCTCCTTGTCACCTGCTCCAGTCATGCAGCAGGCATTCCAGGGGCCCCGGGTCCATCCTTGGTGCCCTGATCTTCCCTTCTGAGCCATCCCATCCCAACCGTGGCTCCCCAGATAGAGTGTTCACCCCCATCCCCTTCCAGCACAGATGAGAATACACGGCTGCCCGCTGGGCACCTCCACGGTCCGCATCCCAGCCCTGAGAACTCAGAGCCCACATCTTCTTCCTGAAAGTCTACAGGTGTTCCTCGGGTGAAGGTACCACCACCCACTCAGCTCATCAACCCCACATTGCCCTCCACTCACACAAATAATATTGCTAAATAATATTCACACATAAAGGCTGTATCCAGGAGACAACTAAATTGATGCGGTTAACTTGTGTTTATCTCAACGGCAGGATGGAGAGGAGAGCAAATCCAGATGCTGAGTCACCAAGTCAAGAGAAGGATCTGAAGACGTTTCTCAAACCTCAACGTGGGTGCAGGCAATGGAGGAGAAGCCCCCATTACACAAGGATGCCTCCTGCCCCCTGCCCATCCCACGCCCTCACCCTGGCTCACTCGTCTAAGCCAAAGGCTTCAACTCCGTCCAAGCCACAGGTTAGAGGGAAGGGCAGACATCAGAGGAGGACCTCGGACGCCGTGCTCCCTGGCGCCTCACTCTCTGCCCCTTTCCCAGCAGCCAGGCCACGTCCACTGGAAACACCTCCCAGTTGAGCCTGAAGCACTTTGTAATGGAGCCCTAAGGAAATGATGCTTTAGCCAAAGGATGGCACCCAGGCATGGCGGCGGGGCAAGGACAGGCTCGAAACACTCCCAGCCGTGCCCTCAGTGCTTGGCTCTGGCGGCCACTCCTTGGTGTCCCAGGGCCTCTGGTAAGAGAGAGCTGAGTTGCAGAGACTTCTAAGGGGCATCCACCCTCAGCCTCTCATGCAAGCTTCATTAAGTGCTCCTGGATTCAGTGTATTCTTGCTCCCATTTCCCAAATGAAGAAATGAGTCTCAGAGCAGACAGCCAGGGGGTGCTCAGTGTTCCCCAGGCAGCATGTGGTAGGCTGCTTCTCAGAACCGAGTCCCAGTTTCCACCTGCTGAAATCCCAATAACCCTCCTTACCGGGAGTACAGCTGGAGGCTCCAGGCCCCAGTCTGTCAGCCTTTCCAGAATTCTCTCTGCTCATCAGCAGGGACCCCAGGTGCCATCTGCCCAGCTCAGGGCCCCTCTGTGGCCTCTGGGGAAGTGCAAGTAACCCTGCCTTGACCTCACAGATCCCTGCATTGAGATCCGGCCAACACATTGTGAGTGATGCCGGCAGTCATTGGAAAGGCGTGTGTGAAACCATCAAAATAACCAATGATAGCAATGTCCTGGCATTAAGGTCATATATTCCAGCAACTTCTGAGGGAAGTTGGATTTATTTTATTTTTAATTAAAATTTTTATTTGAAGTTAACCGAATTCACACACGGCTGTAAGAAATAATCCAGAGAGATGCCACCCGCCCTTCTCCCAGTTCCCCAGTTGGAAACCACAACCATAGCCCAGCACCCCAAGCATGATATTGAGACAGATGCAGTCCACCTGTCTTATCAAAGTGCCCCAGTTTTGCTTGTTTTCACTTGCACAAGTCTTATCAGCACTCATTGGTGCCTGTGTTCCAGCCTATACATGTGTAGGTCCGTGTATCCACCCATGCATTCAATACACAGAAGATCCCCAAGCACCATGGGACCCACCTGCTGTCCCCTCTTCTCATCTCCCTTCTCATTATTTTGTCACCTCGAGAATGTAATATAAAGTATGCAACCTTGGGGATTGGCAGTTTTCCCTCAGCCTATTTGGAGATTCATCTGTCAGTAGGTGGTTCCTTTTTCAGTGCTGAGTAGTATTCCACAGTTGGGACAGACCACAGTTGGTTTACCCACTTGCCCATTGAAGGACATGAAGTGCACATGGTTAGCTCAGATTTGCCCTTTGGCGGTGGAGTGGAGCTCGTGGAGTGCATGGGGTCAGTGGCTCTGGGGTCCCAGCCCTAAAGGTCAGCCCATGGGTCCTGTAACCCCTCAACCATTAACACCAAAGTCATCTTTCAACCCCCAAATATCATGAAGAATTTTTTCAAACAGGCAGGTATGATGTCATTGTCATATATTTTGCAAACTGTTTCTCTGGCATGGGGCACAGGGGAGGAAAAACCCCAAATGGAACCCACCAAAGAATTTGGTCATAAGGTTTAACTCAAGTTTCTTTTAAAGTATGAAGAAAGTGGCTTATCAACTTTTTATTAAAAACATTTACCGTCTCCATGGAGAAATTTTCTTAAGCTGGGGCAAAGGAAGGGCGAACGGCCTGAGGTTTGGTGGAAGGAGTTGACGTCCTGTAAATTAGAACTTCTGGAATATTTTAATTCAGGAATGAAGACGTAACCCAGCCCTGTGCCAGTATGAAGCATCAACCTGTATTCCTACAGAGTGAGCTGGACCATGAAATTATTAAGTCCTGAAAATCGTCTCTCATGTGCTTTTAAACCAATTCTCAGCACTAGTGCGTTTGGCTTTAAGTTGGGTATGCGCTGGGCCTGACCACATTCCAAAGTGCCAAGGCATGAAATTTGTGGCTCACCAGGGAAGGTTTGTTGGTTCGCCGTTCATCTCAAGGAAGGCAGCCTCATTCTCACCGGATTCAGGGCGGCTTGCCCCAAGGAAGACCACAGCCCTCCAGGGGGCTGGAGCGGGTGTGCGGGCCTGGCCGGGTCTCCGAGATGCCCAGGCCTCCCGCCACGTGGGATCAGGAAGGAGATGGAGCTCTCTGGATTCGCACTCCAGGCCGTGGGACTGTCCGATCCTCTGCCTGGGACATGAAACTGCAGAAAAGGGCCGTTCCATCTCCCACTCCAAAGGCATTATCGGCCTGATATGAAAAAGGAAAGAAGGATGGGCCATGAATGAGATGGTCCAATGAAAAACAAAAATCGAGTCCCTTCGACTCTGCAAGTTCTTGCCAATTCAAACCCAGCTTTGTACAGAAAGCCTCTGGTGGCTCTTGTGTTCTCATTGCTTCTTTCTGATTTCTGATTTCAGCAGAACAGACTGAGCTGATAGTACAGGTCCAAACAGGCCGACAGAATTAGCGTCTGCGTGCCCTTTGGATAGCCACAGACAAGGAGCCACCGAGGAAAGGAAGAGGGGGTGGGCTGGGAGGTGGCCAGGGTGGATGCGCCACGAGGCCGGCCGGGAAAGAAAGCTCAGCTGTCAGGGCCATCCACCCTGAGAGGTTTGCCACCCGCCTGCAGAGGCAGCTCCTTTCTCTTCCTGGGCAGGCGAAGGGTTCCTGAACTGGCTATGGGGTGGGTCCTAGGCCCCCCAAGCTTACTGTGACCTCGAGTCTTTTGCAAAGAAGCATTTTGGAATTCGTTCCAAAAAGGACATTCCCTGGGTGCCTTAAAGTGAGAAGGCACCGCTGAGCCTCAGGCCACGACCTTGCCGTTTTGCTAGAGCGAGGGCCATCCACAGGGGCCCTGACTGGAGGCGGCTGAGACGGCCGTGCGCAACTGCCTGTGTCGCCAGGGAACAGGGATGGTGAGAGCCTGTGTCTCGGGAGGCGGCTGACTCGGCTTTCGCCATCGCCTGTAGCAGAGCTTAGTGAGGCGGCCGAGGGGGCTAACGAGACCCCAGGTGGTGGGAGGCATCAGCACCCGCCCAAAACTGTCCAGCCCCAGGGACCCCTCGGCGACCCCAGCAGCTTGCCATGCCTCCCAGGTGTGCACAGCCCAGGTGACAGCCCCAGGGAAAAGAGAAAATTACAAAACTGCTGCTGCTAAATCAACCCCATTAAAAATAGCAATTAGCCATGCTCTCCCAGTGGCAGCAACCCCTAAGGCCGGTTAACGAGAAGCCTCCTCTCCTGGTGGGCGCCTCCTGCCCAAGTTACTCTTGGCGGTTGCAGGGCTCATCACGTGTCACTGCTGGGCCCAGGTGGAGGATGAACTCCAGGGAGCCCTCAGGGAGAGAAGCACCCCTTGCACCGACTCTGCTATGGACTACAGGTGTGGCACTTTCTGGCAAGTGCCAGGTGGGCTCCACGGGAGTTCCAGAAGAGACACCCACCCTATGGTCGGAGCTCTGGCGTGCAGGGCAGAGGAGGCACCGATTCCGGGGTCAGGCAGCTGTCTCCATCCCTGGCCAGGCCTGCTCTGTGGCCTGGGACCCAGTTCCCACCCCTGAAAATGGAGGCAGTTGGACACCTGCCAAGGGGCTGTGAGGCAATGCCCCCTCTCGCTGTCCAGCATATGCCACATCCTCAGCATCTGTGAGTCCCCACAGGTCCATTTTTTATAGGCTACCCTTACAGTAAAACTGCTCGAGACCAAAATGGCATTCCTTCATTCATTTATGCTCGTTTTCATTTACTGCGTCAACAAATACTTACGGTGGCCCACAGGGACACCTTCCCTCTTGGGAAGCTTACAGTCCAGTTGGGAGGGAGCTAAATCCAAAAAGAAGGTAAAAGCTGAAGACTGTTGTTTTAGGGAGTCTGGGGGCAAGGAGGGGCCCAGGGCCCAGGCAAATGGGACAGCTTATTTATCCAAAGGATTCGAGACGAGAGAGCCTGGGGCATCTGAGGGACCAAACCTCAGGCCCTTCTCTTCCCAGGGACCAAGACCCCTGAGCTCAGCTCTGGCGCCCTGTCGCTTCCTCAGCATGGCCGTTCCTGGCTCTGCAGCACTGGCCTTGTCGTCCAGCTCTCCTGGACACAACCTGATCCAGTCTCCCCATCTGAGCAGAAATCCTTCCCTGGATGCTAGTCCCCCAAACTATACCCTGCTTGCAACCTGTTCTACTCTATGAGATTTCCAGAAGGGGTAGTCTCTGCTCCCTCCCTCCGCTTACTCAACTCCCCCCACTTCACACAGCACCATCTGGTTCCTGCCCCCTTGGCGAAATAGTCCAAACCCAGTTTTAATCTGATCGAATGCTGGGATTCCGAGACACGCAATCCCTGGGTCCTCCGCCACCTCTTTCCACACACCTCTTGGTGTTTCTGATGGACTCAGCTTCGTCTCACAGCCACCAGTGGCGGGGTTAGGGTCTCACTCTTAGCTCTGCCCTTCCCTCCCCTCCCCTCTTGTCCCATCCACCCCCCTCCCTCCCTCTCCTCTCTCTCTGTCCCCCCACACCCTCTCTCCCAGGACAATCTCATCCCCTTCCTTGATCTCAACCACTATGCCAGGTCTCTGGCCTCCCCTTGAGCCTCCCTCTGCTTCTCCCCCATTTCACTCAACATCGATGCATTCGGTCAGTCAAGTGCATGGCACGTCCCTCAGCCAGGCAGCGTGTTCAGCACTGGGGGGAGCGACCTCCTTGCCGCCGAGCAAATCATTAGCTTATTTACATCCACGAAAGTCTCCTAACCTCACCACTCCAGCAGAGTCAGGGGACGCCTCCTCTGTAGAGCCCAAGTGTTTTCCTCATGACCCTGGAGCAGCACGTCTCGGGAAGGAATGGAGCGCTCAGCTTTCACGGACCTCCTCTGCCCCAGCTTAAGGGTGAGAACCATGTCTGTGCTGTGCTGCTGGCCCAGACCACTCAATAAATATCCGTCATGGTATGAAGCGTCTGGGTGGGCCAGTCCCTCAGCCCTGCCCCGCCACCCCAGACACACGTGTGTGCTGGAGCCGTGCCTTGGCCATGCTAACATCAGCAATGCCGTGGCTTTTGTTCACCCAGATCC
>JAQZBX010027905.1:0-28095 GCA_029593785.1 Cabassous unicinctus
TGTTTTTGGTCAGCTACTTCAGATTGCTGGAAGGGGTCTGGCACTGAGGGTGGCCATTGTTCCAGCCCTCCTCGGGCAAAAGCGGCAGAGGAGTCTGTTTTAGTTTGCCAAAGGGCTGCCGATGCACAGTACCAGAAGTGGGTTGGCTTTTATAATGGGAATTTTATTTAGGGTAGTTATAGTTCCGAGGCACCATAAGAGGCACTTTCTCACCAAAGCCAGCTATTATTGAACCTGTTGTCAGGCCTCGTGACAAAGCAAGATGGCTGCCAGTCTCTGCTGAATTCTTTGCCTTTCCCAGAGCTCAGCTGTGGGCAACGAGGCATGGGAGTGTCTCTTTCCCGGCCTCCTCTATCAGTCTTGGCTGCTCTGCTTTCTTGCCAACTTCAGCTGTGAGTTATTAGGCATATGGCTCCTCTCTCCTTGTGCCTCAGCTCCTTGAACCTCTCGGGCAGGGGGTTTTAACAAGGGGTCCGTGAGCTTGAATTGAAATCCAAAAAAACATTGTTCTTGTGGGGATGTGTTGGTTCGGGTGTGATATAGTTATTAAATAATGCACAGTATAGTGTGGACTTAGTAAGGGGTCCGTGGTTTTCACCTGGCTGGCAAAAGGGTCTGTGGAACAAGAAAGGTTACAAGCCCCTGCTCTTGGGGCTTCTGTTTTCCTGCAGTTCTCTCTCTCACATGGGAGGATCAATATAATATGGCGTCTCCCTTTTCCTGTGTGTGCCTCCATTTATATCAGACCCAGCAAGAGGACGGAGATTCAACCTGAGTCACGCCTCACTGCCATAGTCCAGCTGAAAGGGTCTCACCCCCACAGGAAACAGAATCTTTCTCTTTTTTGAGATTCATACAAGAATTTCAAACTGCCACAGAGTCTTAAAGAGGCAAAATTCGTTTGGAAAAGTCACAAATTAATGGCTCCAGCTCTCAAAAGCCACCACTAAAACCCAGTCCAGTATTCATGCTCATATCTCAGGTTTCTGCCTGACCCAAAAATATGAAACAGAGAAAGAAAAAACAACCAACTCAAAGAATGACAAGAAAAAAAAGAGAAAGAGGTGCACTGTTTCTTTGTCTCTCTCTGTGCTGGTGTGAGGCCAGAAGATACTGCTTCTGAAAGAAGCCCAGTGTCTGCACTGGCTCCCTGGGGATCCATCAGTCCAAACAACACAAGAAAGAGAAAGAAGAAACCCAACCAATGAAAGGTGCCCTGCTGCAGAGAGGGCTGAAACCCAGGCCAGGGTCTCTGCCGTGCCCCCAGGGGTCTGCCAGACCTGGAAACCCCCACGTGGGAGAAAAGAAACCAATAAAAACACCATCTCTTTACCTCCAGGTGGGTGCTGGTGGGAGGCTGGAAGTGCTGCTGCCCAAAGGGGTGGAAACTGAGGCCAGCTTTTACGCCAGGCCCTCAGGGATCCCCCAGACCAGCCTTGAACCTCAACCCCAACTTTCAGCCCTGGTCCCACCAGCAGCTACCCAAATCTAGGCGCGTTGCGGCAACTGCAGCCATACCCACTGCCACTGCCGCCGGGCTGAGCAGCGCCAGCTGGTCACTTACAAAAGCTGATCTCTCGGCAGCTTCTCGCATCTCCTGGAGCTCCTAAATGTCCATTCCGGTCCCGGGGTTACCACCCATATAATTCCAGTCTCTGTTTCCAGCTCATTCATTTTTCTAGTGAAGGGAACGATTTGCAAAACTTCCTACTCTGCCATTTTGTACCTGCACTCTCCCCATGAATGAATTTTTAAAATTCTGGGTCCCTCCTCAGGACTTTCCAAGCAAAGAAATATCTTAAACTGCATCGTTATTGTTTTTAATTTTTAAGCTGTCAGAACCGTATAATTGAAAAAAAAAATCTTAGAGTGCCAAAAATGTAAGCATAACCTTGAAAAGAATAGAAATGTATTCTGTCTATATCAGAGGAAAGGGATGGGGCAGTATTGAAAACTTTCTTAAATCAGCAGAAGATAGGAAAGCAGGAAAATAAACAGCGAAAAGGAATAGCCCAAACAGAAAACCCAAATTAAGATACAGAAATAAATCCAAATATATCAATAAGCACAGTTAAAGTAAATTATTAAATTCATCTATTAGAAATCAGCGAGTTCCTTCTATAGCAAATGGTGGACAGAACGAAAATAATGGTATGGAGGAAAAATCACCACTTAATTACCAAAAGAAAGTTTGAGTAGCAATGTTAGTTTGATACAAAATTTAATATAAGGCAAGATCATTAAAAAATAAGGACACCATTTATGTAAAAATAAATAGAACCAACTGCCAAGAAGATAGTCTGTATAAATGTTAGCATGATTGCATATTATGAATTGCAAGTAAAAGAAGGATGCAATTCGTTGGCTTCTTGAGGCCAGAGTACTTAAACAAAACAGTGTACGTACAGTAGACGCCCGATGTCATACTATAATTGAAGAATCTTTGCATTTGTTATTGAAGATTTCAACTTGAATTTTTTAAACACAATGAGCAACTGATTTTGAGCTCTGAAATAAAATTGCACAAAGCCGTGTTTGATATCATAAACTTAAACTACATTAGAAAAATCTAGTTGAAAAAATAAAACTCAAGTCCCAGGTGAAATGTATCTCGTGTTTCATTTCTATTCAATGACACTAAAGAAATGATGGGCCTCCACCTCTTTTTCCTCAATATTCCTTTAACTAATCACTGAGTCCTCATAACTTGTGGTTCTGTGAAATTGATGCCCCAAATATTTTGCTGAGCTGTACCTTCATAAAATATCCCATTTGGTATAAAATTATTAGGGAACCAATGGCTTCATAAGATACCCCCTTTGTGGCCAGTCTCTCCTTAAAGAAATCCTTTGTGCCAATGTTCCAGATATTATATGCAGCAGGAACGAAAATGATTGTTAGCCAAAATACTGTAATTATGAGAAGTAGTTGCTGATCATGTATTCCACTTGGACCTTTGAAAATGTTTGTGCAAAACTGGGTTGGGCCCAGTGGTTTCACAGTGGACTCTGTAGATATTTGTTTACCTAATAAAATAACCACACAACCTGGCAGAAGTCTGCATTCTTGGCAGCCCTGCCTGCCCGGAGCCTGGCTGGGCCTTGGCTCTAACAGATGTGGCTCTCAGAAAGTCCAGAGACTTGAATTAGGAAAGCCTGTCCAGCGCCCACCTGGGTGCAGTGACCCCAGTTTTTTAGAGACTCCAGGGCCTCTGTTCCTTCACAATGGAGAGTGAAAACTAAGATCACAAAGGAATTGCCATGGTTTGCTGGAATTGCTTGATATCAACACTCTAAACCTACATTGCAATAACTCTTATTTTTTTTCCTCTTTTTTTTTTATTTTAATTTAAAAATTTTAAAAGATACTTAGATTACATAAATGTTACACAAAAATATAGGGATTCCCTTATGCCCCACCTCCCACACCCTCCCACATGAGCATCCTTCATTAGTGTGGCACATTCATTGCAATTGATGAACGCATCCTGGGGCTTTGCCACTGAGCATGGACCATAGTTCACACTGTAGACCACACTCTCTCCCACACAGTTCTGCATGTTCTATGATGATATAAAATGGCCTGCTAACTTCTTTTTAACAAAAGGTGCTATGTGTTTCAAAAGATATTTTTTGGTGCTATTGCCAAAATGCATCACATTGAATACTATCCTCCACATAAGAAGCCTACTCTTCTCCTGTTCACTTGGGGTTAGGAGTCCCATCTTTTCTTTTTTTTTTTTTTTTTCTTTTAATTTTTTATTTTTTATTTTTAAAGAAGTTTTAGATTATATAAATCCTACATCAAAACTACAGGGGATTCCCATAAACCTTGCCCCCTCCCACACTTTCCCCCATTAACAACATCCTCCATTAGTGTGGTACATTTGTTACAATTGATGAGCACATACTGAAGCATTGCTACTAACCATGGTCTGTAGTTTACATTATGGTTTACACTTTGCACCACACATTTTTATGGGTTTCGACAAAATGTATAACAGCCTGTATCTGTCATTGCAATGTCATGCAGGGCAATTCCAATGTCCCCAAATGCTCCATGTTCCACCTATTCTCCCCTCTCCCTCCCCTCTGGTGGCCACTGCCTTTATATCAATGGTACAAGTTCTTCCATTGCTAGAATAATAATAAGTCTACTTTAGTCCATAGTTGAATCCCCCCTTATGTGTGTTCATTCCTCAATCCTGAGGATTTGGGATGGTGATGCCCACCCACTCTGATTCTGATTACGGGGGGCTCAGACCCCATGGGGTGTTGCCACATTTTGTGTTTTAATCTTGGGACCTGAGCAGCCTTGATCCAGTCTTGGAGATCAGACTTCCTGGGCCTGACAGTCGGAACCACCCACTTCTCCAGGGCAAGGGAAGGCGCAGCTGGAGGGGATGGAGCACGGGAGGCTGATGTCTGCATGGGAAGCAGGGCTAGCCCAGCAGGCACAAAGCAGTGGGTCTGTGCGTGCAGTAGCAGCATGCTGGGGTGCCCATGGCACCCCAATAAATGGTCCAGGACCCAGGAGCAGGCAGCGTTAGAAGCTCAGGCTCACAGCAGAGCCTGCAAATGACCTGACTGGTATTCAGGACAAGACTTGATTCTCCAGAATCACATTGGAATGCCCTCTTCTGCAATCTAGAGAAACCGGGAGTGCTAAAGAAGCCACTAAGACAGAGGCTCAGACAGCAGCCACAGGACATGGCTGCAGTTACCAGAAGTGGATGCCAGAGTGGGACTGAGCCTTGGAAACAAGGGAAAAGGCAGTAATGAGAACTGCAACCCAGGAGTCAGGTCATCCTGGCTGTTCGAAGCCCTTGAGCTTCAGCATGCTGGCCTAGAGCAATCTTTGTTGCAATTAGAATTCTTTCATCTTCTGTAAAGCCTCCATCTGTAAAACCAGGCCAAGCAGATTTCTTCTAGCTTCGGGGGATAAGTGGGGATTCTGGACAGGGGTCCCTCCCCCATATGGCCCTTCTGGGTGTGCCTCAGTGTTTCCTTTCACTGGACTGACTGTCTTCAATGCCTCCGTTCTGGGCCCAGGATTAGCCACAGGATCGGAGAGCACTGAATGGCCCTCTCTGGTTGTAGAGAAAGGAAGCCTCCAGAAGCTGGAGAAGAATTTGGGATCTGACGGCAAGTTGAAGGTGAACTGGCCTTCCGGGGCTTCTGCAATTCCTGGTATCCTCAGCAGACATATTCCCCATTTCAGAAAACCTCCCCAATCTCTCACCAAACTGACCGGAGTCCCTAAACTTTGTTCATTTAATAAGATAAAATAAGTAAGGTCTCCAATACACTCCTCATTCATTCCACAAGCATCTACTGAATAAAGTGGTAGATGTTTGGGAAGTGTACCCTCCTCTCCTCTCCCTCTGCCCTACCCTTAGAGCCGCTTTTCTTTCAGTTAAAGGATTGGTCCTCATTAAAATGCAGTTACTTCTGAGAAGCACATTGGTCACTTATTTGTACTTCCGTGTGCTTTAATTTAGGAAGTCATATCTGCTAGATACCTAGCTGAGAGCCATATTGGATGGGTAGAAGCCAGGGCAGGAGACTAGAGACATGAGAGCCTGGGGGTAGTGAAAGACCCCCGGGGAACAGGGGAGGACAGGAAGGACAAGCCTCATGCCCAGCAAGATGCACGTTGGAATAGGGAGCAGGGCAGACCCATCTGGCTGTGACCCTCATCACTTTGTGTCTAGTTCGAATCCCTGGCTGGACCACTGTAAAGGGTCATCCTGATAATTACCGCAAACCTCAGGGGATTGGCTGCTTTGGGATCCCCACTGTGGCCGGTGATCCTTGTGACGGGCTGGAAACAATTGGTCAGAACCTCCTGCAGTCTGCTCACAGCCAGCGCCTCTGGCAGTGTCCTCCTATGCCTGGTCCTCCATCTGCATCTTCCCCAGGTTCCATGGATATAAAGTCAACAGTCCGTGTCCACACATGGTATGAGTAGTCACTGTGTTGTCTTCTATCTGTAGTTGTCCTTTCAAAGATCACTCTATAGCTTTTTTCTGAATGACTGCTAGCAACTTCCAAGTCCCTGCAAAAAAAAATGAATGGATGATTTCTCCAAAGCAGAGTTCTAATGCAAAGTGATAGCTGACTTCCAGCATTCAGCTGGTGTTTTTCATGAACATTTCTAGTAGTGGTCAAGAGTTTTGGTAATGGATGATGATGAGGGCAGCACAACATTGTGAATGTAACTGACACCACTGAATTGTATACTTAGAAGTGGTTAAAAGGGGAAATTTTAGGTTGTATGCACATCACTATAATAAAAACAATTTTTTTAAAGTCGAGTGAACACATAGGTTAATTAACAAATTTGAAAATACAAAAGTGGTCAAGATGGCATTGCAGGCTACATGTCTGAGAGGGGAAGGGTGTTCATACTAATTTTGCTATGCTAACTTTCTTTTAGTAATTTTTGGCTGGCAGAGAGAGAGGCCAATTTGTTCTTTACCCCATCCCCACCCAGGAAAGTCTAGCAACCAGCAGCCATGTCCCATGAGAAAAATTGGTTCTTTCCTAAAGAATTTGAATATCTCTGGAGAAAAGCTCTCCTAATCAGGCAATTTATGCAGAAAGGTGAATCCCTTTGGTTGATCAGCCCTACTGACAATAGCACAGCTCTTCATCAGTTTTTATCACTTCATTGTTACAGATGAATAACAAGCAAAGATTCATACATATTTTTGGGGGGAAAGACTACACCTTGAAAGAGAGACACTAAGACAAGCAAGTAGAAACAATGGTTCTAGGAGAAACAAATTTCAGGAAAATGAAAAAGTTTTAAAAGAGTGCTCTACTTAGTTTTCTCAGGGCGATTCAGGAAACTTATTACATCCATAAAAATGATGCTATAAAAAGGAACCCAGCATGTATCAAGAAAGAATTTTTAGACATTAAAATATTATTGTCATAGTAAAAAATTCAGTAGAAGTGCTTGGATGATAAAGTAAAGGAATTCTCTTCAAAGAAGAGCAAAAAGACAAAGAGTAGGGAAAAATGAGAGAAAGCATAAGAGTCATATAGGATTAATCAAGGTCCAATCCAACTACAAGGAAATCTAGAAAGAAAGACTAGAGTTGACAAAGGAGAGAAAATGATCAAAAACACAATATGAAAGAATATCTCAGACCTGAAAGACATGAGATTTCACATTAAAATGGTCCACAAAGTGTTTGGCACAATGCTAGGTCCACCATAGTGAAAATTTCAGAATACTAAGGATAGAGAGAGAAATGGTAAAACACGTCTCCTCTAACTGTAAAATACTCATACACACACACAATTTATCTACAAAGGAATGAGAATGTAATTGGCAACAACTTCCTCACGAGCAACATTGTAAGCTAGAAAACAACAGGGCAGAAAGTTACTTAAGGAGGTGCTTCAGCAGAAGAAAGGGGTAAACCAAGAAATAGCAAAACATAGACTCCAGTTCAATGTGATTGTTACCTCTGGGGAGCAGGACTGGGAGGCAGAGAGGGACAGAGTAACAGACAATTGCTTTTTATTATAACCCCTTATATAACATTTATGGTTTGTTTTTTTAAATATGCATATGTATTACTTTGACAAAATTTCTTTATTATTTTTAAGTAGTACATGTGCATTAAATAAGATTTTGAGACTAGACAAGGAAAAGAGGGGTGAGGGAGAACGCACATTTCCACCATCTCAAAGCCAACCATTGTTAAAATTTTCAGTCAAATTTAATTTCTTCCAGTCTATTTTTCAAAATATAGGTGTTTTTTTTTTAAGTCAACATAGTTGTAGTCATATTGCATTTATGCTTTTACCCTGTTTTTCTCATGTAAGCATTTTTCTTATAGTTACATATAATTTGTAAACATTTGAAGTGACTGCAGTTATTTCACAAGTGGATATGTCAGTTAACCTAATCTCTATAACTGAATTGTTTGTAATTTTTTTGGTCTTTTACACAAGGCTATGGTAAATATTTTGGGTATAAAATGTGAATAATCCTTATCTGTTAGCCAGCTTGACTTCTTCTGAATGTTCGTATTTTTATTTGGTTAGCCTCTCCCTCCTCCCTCGTTTTCAAGGCTCCCTGTGGAATCATTGTGGTTGTCATCCCCGTGTCCCCGATAAACATTAAAATGGCTTGACCTCAAAGACCAGGGTCCTTGTTTCTGAAACACTGTGTTTAAACAAAAGAAACGCAAGGGCGTTTCACAGGCATAGTAGGTGCTCAGTAAAGTCTGTTGGTGTGAACTGAAAAAGTCCTATTGAATCTTATGAAAACTGAGCTGGATAACAGATCATCATCTTATAATGTAGCATTTCAGGACAAAACTGTGACGTCTTTTCCTTTACCTTAATGCAACAGAAACACGAAATTTACAGTCTTGGGGACCAAATGAAGGACTTCAAAAAAGATTTTTTTCTCTCGTGACTGTAAGTGTTTCAGTTTGAGGATTTAAGAGCTGCCCCGGACAAGACCCCCCCACCCCCACCCCAGTGAATAAAGAGATTAACTAAAAAGAATAAAGAGGTTGGGAAAAATACCTCCCTTATCCAGAAGTTCTTTATCTGCCATCCCACCAGACACATAGCTGTAAACTCAGAAGTGGTATAAAGGAGTACCAGGCACCCACCAAAATAGATGCCGCAGATGTTATCCATCCAACATCACATGCTTTGCTTACAACAGGGAGAGCAAAGTGCTACTCTGCTTGACTGTGTTTTTCCCAGAGGGTTGCGTCGAGAAAGATGTTGGAAGGACACTTCCACTTCTGCTAGAAAGAGTGCATCATCAGTTTCCATGCCTGACATGAGCACAGAATAGGAGAACAATGGTATCTGGCCATCTGCCACTTTCAAGTCCATTGAGCTCTCACTAAAAAGTCTTGCTTGACTCTTCTGGTTCTGACTTGATTTTTTTTTACAAAGCTTGAAAAAGGCTTCCAAGAAGAGCATGTGCTGGAATAAACGTTAGCTTCAAGCACCTTCACTCCATGTGTCTGAATTAAACTCGTGACCTGGCCACCGTGGTCCACGTGTGTGTTGAGGATTCTGATACTGCTTCGACGGTGAATAACACTTAATGATTTTTTTCCCTCTCTCTCGCTTCTGACTTGGACATGTTGGGCTGATAGTCACATCAACACAAGAAACTCTCCTTCATCATTCATTCAACTTTTTCCTGATGTCCGTGTTCTTAGGGTATGAAGATCAGCTTCCAAATCAATTTTAAATCCTCATGGTAAAAGGGCTTTTTATGTCATGGGTGTTACATTGTTTCATGTACAGAGTAAGCTGAGATATCTTACGAAGTAAAAAGTTCTATAATGGTATATTTTGGCTTCTGCATAGTGCTCAATTTTTTTCACCAAATTGTATTGCTGTTTTGATTTAACATAAACTGCACTTCTTTCCCCATATTTTTGTTCTTCCCTGTCTTCCCTGAGTTAGCAGAGGTCACGACAGGCATACCTCGGAGATATTGTGGGTTTGGTTCCAGATCATCACAATTTTTTGGTTTCCCAATACATATTAAAGTTATGTCTACACTGTACTGTAGTCTATTAAATGTGCAATAGCATTATGTCTGAAAAAACAACGTACATACCTTAATTAAAATGTGACACAGAGATATGTAGTGAGCACATGCTGTTTGAAAAATGGCACCAGTAGGCTAGCTTGACGCAGGGTTGCCATAAATCTTCCATTTGTGGAAAATGCCGTATCTGCGAAGTGCAGTAAAGTAAAGCAGAATAAAATGAGGTATGCCTGTGTTTAAAACAATCGTGTTTTAAAATATAAGCTAAATGAAGCAGGAATTAAAAGGCCAAAGGTATAATAAAGATGGTGTAATCTTAAGAATTGGGAGGCAGGTAAAATGATTTACATGCATGATTTCTAATCCAAGGAAAAGCTCTTGGAGGCAAGTATCATTGTCCCCATCTTACAGATGAGGAAATTGAGCCTCTTTTGCCAAAGACCCCACAACTAGCGAGTGGTGGAACCAAGATTTGAGTTGAGGTCTGTCTGATACCAACCTCGGCACTTCCCCCCACCACCCTGACTTCCATGGAAGGTGAAAAGTTTAAGTGGTAAATGCTGTGTGAAAACCTTTTATTAACCTCTTAAGTTCTAGAATCAAAGAAATTCTCAATTTTAATTCAGATTACAAAACTATTCTTAAAAGTTGCATAATTTAGGAAACCAGACTCATCAGCACACAGTTTCATAGATTGAAGTTACATGGCTCGGACACTCATTATACAGATGGAGAGACTGAGGCTCCGGTATGGATGATTTGACTGGGGACATCCAGTGGGCTACTGATGGAGCAGGGACCAAAGCCCACATCTCCTTTTCCTCATTCAGGGGTCTTTGCACGTGGCCTCTCAAGGTTTGTGCTGCTGGAGGAGTTCCAGAAAAGCCCCTGGCCGTATGCACAAGGCTGGTGAATGTTCGCGTCATGCAACCGTATGAAAACAGCAATGCAGTATTGAGGCGAGGTGCTAGCATATAAAAGGATAGATGAAATACGAGCATGCTTTAAATTCACCTTTTCTGATAAGCACGTGGACTCCACCTAGAACGTCAATCTTTCCAACCTTTCCAAAATTAAAAATACAAGTCCAGGAGAAGCGGCAGCTGTTAAGTTCTCAGTCTACATAGAAATAAACTGGCAATTTTATGTCTCAGACAGAAGGAAGCAAGAAGGACCTGGAAAGACAGGTTGGGCTGGTGGAAACTCCAGTGTGCTTGGTATGGCATAGGGAGAGTCCAAGAGGCCAGTGCCAAGGTCAAGTCTCCAGCAAGCCTGAATATGGGTATAGATATGTGGAGGAGGGGTGGGAAAGTCCTTGGGGCATGCCAGGCAGTTTGGAAGTCCTTTTGTTGGCACCGTGAGGAGGTCCATCCATTGTAGCAGAACCAGATCCAGGCCAGGAGACTGAGACCCAGTTAGAGTCTCAGACCCTGGCCGACAGCTGAGGCTCAGGGTGGTGCCTTCATCCTGGAGACCCCGAGGGCTCCAGCTAGCAGAAAAGTCCTTGCCCCAGGGGCCCTGCCTACCGGGCATGGCCGGCAAAGAACGGGCAGCTTGGAAGGAAGGCCAAAGTCAGCGCTGCCTCCGTTTCCGTGAACCGTGTGACATGCAGACTCTGGTGGGCTGGCGGGTACTGGTGCTCCTCCTGCCAGCATGGACTGTGAACCTGGGCCTGCTTCTGGGCCAGGAAAGGAGACAGAAGGACATTGTGGGTAAGGAGGACGGAAAAGCAAAGGCACGGAGCTACCTCACTGCACAGAGTTGCTGGCTCATGGTGGTCATGTAATAGGCATCACAGACTCATTGGCTTAAACTGCAGAGATTTATGAGCTCACGTTCTGGAGGCTTGAAGTCCAAAGTCAAGGTGTCAGCAGGGCCGGGCTCCTTCTGAAGACTAACGTTACGTCAAACACTCTGGAAGTAGGATCAGGGAGTTCACGTTTTTGAATGCATGTCCTTGCTGGTTCTTGTGCTCCCTGCATTCTCAGTAAGAGTCCTTCAAAGTTTCTGGACAGGGGAGGGGCATGGATGAATTTGCATTTCAGATAGGATGCGGAGGCACTTTGGAGAAGATGCACTCGGGGGAAGAGTGGGGAGATACGAGCTGGAAAGAGGGCATAACCGTCCTCTTGGGGGTCGATGGGCTGAACAAGGGCTGCGGTGCAGAATGGGTAGGGGAGGGTGGCGTAGGAAGCCCCCTGGGGGTCAAGTCCAGTGTGGGGCAATGTGGAGAGTAAGGAAGAGCGACTCCAGAGGCAAACTGATGACCGGGGTTTCCTCTGAGCCCAGTGGGCTCTCTGACCCTCAGAAGGTGAATGGTGTCCATGACAACCCAGCCTGTGAAAAGATTACAGTGCAAATCAATAAAAGACAGTGCTGATGTAAGACCAAGGAGGAAGAAGGCAATCCCACAGAGATGGTGTAAGCCTTGGTATATCGTTGTAAGATAGTACAATTTACAATGAATTTCAACAGAAAGGGTCTGGTTTTAATGTGTGCTGGCTTGGCAGTTGAGAAGATTCTCTTAGTTACCTGGAATGTTCACTTACAGAGAATATCTCATTCCTTTAGTCATGTGAGGATCTGAGCAAAGTAGGGTCTTTAGACCCCATATTTAGACCCAGACTTAAAAGGGGGGTACACTTGGGCAGGGGATGGCGTTAAAGGAGTGAATGTGCTCTTTTATGCCAAGATCCAGGGACGAAGTGTGCAAGTCATAGATCGGGTGCTGGCATGGCTAACGCCCTCACTGTCACGGTGCTCTTAGACAAAAGCTTAAGATAAATATTAAAGTTAATAGAAGCATTCATGGAAAGCAAAACTGGAGTTGCATTATCATTTACAAACAGGACACGTCAAGCTGCCAGGTACCAAGGTGGTCAGTTAGGACAAGCCAAATGGAAATTACTGCAGGCAAGAGGCAAAAGAAAGAGGTGCCAGCAGCTTCCCCGTGGCCCCTTTTTCCACCCAAAAAGGCCCTGGGCAGAGGTCAGGGGGCTCAGCCTGGACGAGGGACTCATCTCACTGCCAAGGAACCTGGAGCAAAGGGCTCTGGGTTTTTCTTTTTCTTTTTTTTTTAACAGGAGAGTGGGGGAAGGGAGAGGAAGAAGAGCTGGGAATGGGAAAGCGCTGAGTCAGAATGGAGAAGGCACCTGGTAGGAAGGCGCCTGGGAAGTGGCTCTGCTGAGGCCTCAGACCAGGAAGCCTGGGCTAGGAATGCTGCAGTGGGTAGGAGCCAGGGCCCGGGTCCTGGACCACAGCTCCCTTGAGAGTCTGCAATGCATCAGCTGTGCAGCCAGTCTGGAGTGGGGAGGGCAGCTCCCCACCCGTCCCCCAGGCCTGCCAGGGGAAGCCTCTGATTGCCAGCCAGCAGCCCAGAGCAGTCACACAGATTTTGGGCCGGGAGCTGGGCTCCTTGGTATATGTAAGAAAAGGTGCCTGTAAAACAACACCGGTGAATATGATTAAGCTTTTTTTTTTTTTTTTTTCCCCTTTCATTTTCTTCATTAACAAGGAGACCTTGGTCATGTCATTTAACCAATCTGTGTTCATTTACGTATCTTTCTGAATACTGGAGAAACCATTGAGCTTGTTTTTAGGATTAAATGGAATAAATATGCCTGGGAAAAACAAAATCACCAAAAGTAAAATCACGAACATCCCACTAGATTTCCCAGGAAACGGAAATTTCCCTCGCCAAAGGCCTCAGTTCTGCGTCGCCAGAAGCAGTATCCAGTCCATTTTCTTCTTCGGCTGCCCTTACCCGAGTCGTCTTTCTTATTTACGTCCTCCTGCAGCGTTTCCACTGGACGGGCTGTGATGAACATACATTGTTCATCAGCCTTAGAGGCTCCAGTGGAGCTTTGAAATCCCCCGGGACGTGCCTCGCTCTGAGAAGAATCTTGAACTGCGCTTTTTAAGCTGTGAATTATGTCATCTCGTAAATTGACCTTGTGAGCTCATCTGTGGGTTCTAGCAGGGAAGTGGCCTTCCCGGGTCCCTGCGCCTCCTCGGCCCTCGGGCTCCCCCAGCCAGCTGAGGTCCATCGCGAGCCCCTGGCCTGGACGGCTGGGGACTGGATCACGCCAGGCAGCAGGCTGCCCAGCTGCCTGCTTCCTTCTACTGCGGCCACGCGCCTTTGTTCATCCCGTTGTTCATTAAATATTTACTGAGCCCCTGATTTTTCCAGGCAGGGTGGTAGGCAGTGGACAGCGAAGAGTCTGAGACTTATAACCTAAACGGATAATTACACCACGCTTGTTAAATGACAGTCGCGTAGAGAGCTCTGGAGACGGGCCGGGGCTGTGCTAGTGTCCGTGGGAATTCTGGCCGTCACCCTTGCCCTGTCCCTCCTGCTAATGCAGGAGTCTGGGTGGCTGGCCATGGGTGGGACCCCACCCCCATGTCCGCCTGCCCTTTGGTATGGTCGTGCCCTTGGCAGCACTGGCCCCAGAGCCCATGCTCTGGGCTTCTCCGCCAGGCTCCAGGCTCTGTCCTTCCACGCTGTCCTGCAGAGGACTCAGCCCAGGTACTGGGTCCCTCTGCATTTGCTCTGCGAGGTGCCAGGCGGGGAAGGGAGTCCCAGGGCAGAGGTAGCCAGTCCCTCTCTCACACGTGCTTGGTCTGGCTTTGTTTTACAACACAGAGATCCTCTTATATTTTTCTGATGGTAAAAGTAAAATATGCACATTATAATCCAGTGTTTTCAATATGAATAACAGTTTGATGCATTCCCATCTTCTATTGTACCTACCTCCTCTAACAGTCTGATTTTCTGTGTCTGTCAACCTCTACGTTTATTTTTATGTCACCCAATATATTCATATTGCCCTATAGTCAACTTTTTCCATTTGGCAATTTATCACAGACACTTGTCATGACAATGCATCTGGAGCCACCTCCTCCTTGCCCCGGAGTTCCTTGAATGCACCCCGACTTCTTGGTAAACCAGCTCCGTCTTACCGCACATTTAAGGTCTGCCGTGCTTGGCAGTAGCGACTCGGACTAGACACACATCTCTCTGTGCTAAATTCTTAGGTATTTTGGGTCTAGCGCCATGCTTTTTTTAGAGAGTTTTTTTGCGTAATGATCTCAGCCTCCTTCACTTAACCCCACGGATGGATCGACCACACAGCCCACTGGTCTGCAGCTGGCTTACGACTCGGGGACCCCCACGCCCCTGCTTCCCAAATTGATTCGTGCTGTCCAGCGAGAGCGTGTTTGTCACCACATCTGTTTATTCCAGTTGACTTTGTTGCTGTAATTGTTTAATTGGCAGATAAACGAAAAGTATTTTTTAGAGTTTGTTATGCTTTTGGTTCCAGATGAACTAAAAATTTTGAGAAATAATTAACCACCAACCCCAATCAGGTCAGATTCAGTGGCTTCTGCCTCATAAACGCCATCAGCCGTATTTGTGAGTTACATTCACTTTCAATCTCCCTTGACAATATCGTCTCTGGAAAAATACCCCATGACTGTTGGGTTTGTTTTTGTAGACGGTTTATCTTTTCTCCTCGGAAATACTCAAGAAGCAGGTTGTGCAGTGCCATTTGCCTTGATAAAAGCTGGCTTTTCGATGTTCTAGTCAAATCCTTCAAGCCATTTTAAGCTTCTGTAATGCCAACAGGGACGCCATTTGCAACTCTATATCACGGAAACAGAAAATCTAGAAATCACAACGCTGGCCCTTGAAAGTGAGAGATTGTCTGTATGCAAACATCCTGTCACTTTCTAACCTAAAATAACAGTAAAAGTGATTTTACAGGCACTTCCAAATTTACAAACCCTTTGAGAAGCTATTGTTGTTACTTAGTAATTATTTGTTGAACACACAGAAACACGTCTCTACAGGGTTGGCAGTACAGATTATTCTGAGTCAGAATTAAGAATTGAAACACTGAATATTTATTAAGTGCCAACTGTATACCCACCAGTTGACTGCTAATTGCTGGGGCTGCTTTCGCTTCAGCTAAAGTCTTCATGCCCCTGGGAAGTGCAGAAATGCAGTTTAGTCTGAAATGATACGAACATGTGTGTACCCACCCAGTGGGACAGGATGCTGGGGGCGAAATGTCCGCGTTCACATAAAAGCCACGAATCCGCAACAAACCCAGGTTGTGTTATTTCAAGGCTTGCCCATTTAACTTCGGTTTCCATTTTACTGACTGCATGGCATGTGGAAAAGCACTGCCGAGGCTCCGAGGCATCTCACCGCTGTGTTTTCTCTTCTAGGATATCAATGAGTGTATTCTTGAAAACTACCCCGAGTGTTCCAATCCCAGGTTATTTTACATCATTCCGTATTTTTGTGGACAGCATCCCAGATGCAGGTAAAGACAAAAACGGGCTCCGGCATGCTAAGATGCATAACAACGGCAGTGCCCACCGGCCCAGCCCTCTGCGCGAATCTGTGTACCTCTCGCCCCGCGTACTTCTGGAAAAGTCCATCCATGTTTACTGTTAACCTTTAGAGACTTCATGTGAGACTCTGAATGTCTTATAGAGGGTGAAATTAGCAAATCAGGGTCTAACTCGGGCCTCAGGAGACTAGCCTAGGAAGTCGTATAACTGGGATGCCAACCAACCCCATTTTATACATAAAACATGGCGTCACCATGAAATCAAAGATATCGTAAAAACAGGGTCAAGCACCCAGCCCGCTCCTCGTAGTGACTGGATTAGCAAAACTGCCCCTGTCTTGGTGGTGTGTCTAATCAGGCCCGAAAGACTGGACGCTCACGTCCAAAATTTCACCCATGTCTCTCGTGAGACCCGCTTAGGAGAAAATAGTTTCTAGGGATCAACCACCCCTCAGCTTTACTTGGGTGCTTGACCTGCTTTAGAAATTTACTTCCTCAGACAGTGCGGACTCTCAGTTAAGAACACTACCTGTCTCTGAGGCTGGGCTGCGAGTCTACCCACCTCCCCAGGTGCCTGGTAAAGCTACCACTGAAGTCCACTGGTTGAAATCCATTGTCCTAGATAAGTATCCTAGCCTAGAGAAGAAGTGGTCATTAACAATCAATCTTTATCTCTGCTTGGTGGGAAATAAGCCACATTATGAGGTGACATTTTCCCCCCAAAGGAAACATAAGAAGGTATGTGTGGGGGAGGTACAAGGGGAGACAGCTGTTCTACATTTCCGTTCATTCACTGTACTTTTTCGCTTCTGCTGTGACTATGGTTTTGCACCATAATGCGAGAGCTTGCTTGCATTCAGAATTCTGGCACCAGGGATGTCCGTTTTCTGCTTCATCACAAACTTCTTGAGGTCAGGAAGGTTCCTCCCTTGATAGAAACGCTCCTGGCCCAGGGTCAGCGCTTCCGATACTGAGGATACAGGGCCACATATCTCACTTTCTGATCACAACAAATATAATTAGACCCACGACACGAACTCCCCAAAGGTTTTTGCATCTTGTATCCCCAGGAGCCCGAAGCCTTTCTCGGTCCACATGCAATTTCTCAAAACTCTTTCACGGTGTCACCACATTCTTATTATTACCATTTTTCAAAAGAGCACCCTCCCTTGCCCAGATTCCCCCAAATTCCTCCAAATTCGCCTGGCCTGTTCTCACACAAATGCTACCTGCTCCGAGACCCAACCTCCAAGTCAGATGACAGATGACCGTGCTCCTTCTGTACTTAGAGCAAAGAGAAAAAGACTTGTCTTTTAAACTCTTTAAAAGAATAAGATGATGAGCTGACACGACCTGACCCTTATTTTGATTTCCACATTAACAATGTCAGAAAGTTCTATATTTCAAAACTAACTTCATTTAATCGGTTCGGTTTCATCCTCCTATTAAAAGCAACTCTAATCTACCCCCTGGATCAACCACGTTTCTTGGCCCCAACTGCCTGTGCTTGTTTCCTTCTGTCAACAAAGGCTGAGAAAGGGCTCGCTGGGCCTGGGCTGGGCATGACACAGGGTTGAGAGTGGTGGAGGCCAGGACAGAGCCTCTGCCCAGATGTGGGGGAGGTGGGGGGGACAGGGACGCCCTGTGGGTTAGATCAGGAGGCTGCATTTGGGCTGGAATAGGATTTTTTTAATTTTTGCAGACGGGGAGGGGGTTAGAAGGGATAAACTTTCATCGTGTTGTTTCTGCGTTTCCAAAATGAATTTTTGATTGAAAAATAATTTTTATATCCACAAAGGGAGCCTGGTGAGTGGGCCCTTGAAAGAGCAAAACTGAACGTGAATGAAAACTTCCTGCTTGTGGGGATTCTTGAAGAGCTGGAAGATGTGCTGCTTTTACTGGAAAGATTTTTACCTCATTACTTCAAGGGTGTGCTTGGTATCTACAAAAACCCAGGTAACTCATTCGTAAGCAAGCGCTTCCCGGTGAGAGGTCTGTTTCAAGGGTGACGTATCAGTCCGCCAAAGGGGTGCCGATGCAAAGGACCAGAAACCTGTTGGCTTTTATAAAGGGTATTTATTCGGAGTCAAAATTACAGTCCCAAGGCCGTGGAAAGTTCAGCTCAAGGTACCATAAGAGGTACTTTCTCACCCAAGTCAGCTGCCATGTGTTGAAGCAAGATGGCGGGCAGTCTCTGGCGGGTTTCAGCCTCCCCCTGTGGGCTTCCTCTTCCTCTGAGGCTCCGTGGGCCCAGCTTCTTCCTGATCTCAGCTGCAGGCTGGCATAGGGCTTGTCTCTCAGGGCTTCCTATGTCAGTCTTGGCTCTCTTCCCAAGGTCAGCTGTAAGCTATCAGGCAAATGGTCCCTCTCTCCCCCGGGCTTTAACTGTTAGAGTCTTCTCCTTTCTGTCAAGAATTACAAAGTTCTCTCTTCTGTGTGTCTTCTTGAGTGAGTGTCCATTTATATCAGACCCAGCAAGAGGACAGGGACTCAACCTGAGTCAAATCCCAAAGCCCTAATCTTAACAGGTAATCTAATCAAATACATCTCAGCTGAATTTAATGCCATCAAAGGGTATCACAGACAAACATAATCTTCCTCTTTTTGGGATTCATAAATAATCTCAAACTGCCACACTCACCTTGAAATGAACTTAGGAAATCAAAGAGAGAAATTGTCTTTTCTGTTAATGAAGGGAAGTTCCCTCGGCTGGCAGAGGGAGGTCAGAGCCTTGAAGTGTGGGTCCCCAGTGCCTTGCACTTTGGGTCCAAACGTAAACTCACCATGTGTTATAGGCTCAATGGTCCATTTCTCCCTTCGTAAGCTGAAATTGGCACTACTTCCCACCACTCGTAAGCAAGCGTGTTGCGGGGTGGACAAATGAACCAGCCCACACACCTGTGCACCTGGGCTCTTTGATGGAACGGAGGTGAATACAAAGGCACTGTCTCGTGACAAATTTGTCTCTGGCCTCCTTCTATTTGACAAGAACCTTGTGGCGTATAAAATCCTGGCTGTAGAGCAGATAGAAAAGAAAATTGAAAATTCAATTACGATTTTATTCTAACAAATCAACTGGTTTCCAAATAGAAGCAAGAAACAGATTGCGGAAATGCAATCATGGGGCCTGCCTGTGGTATCACTGTAGAAATAATTGCTTTCAGAAATCTATCATTTGTTTTCTCCCGTTATGTTTCTTTTATCCCGAGAGGAAGACAAACAACATAGTTTGTTTCTTTCCTATTCTCCTTCACCTATTGCTGTCATAGCAAGCCTTGCAAACTTATTCCTTCATCTGTTTATTGTTTTGTTCTGTTGTCCTGCAATGAGAGACAGTTCTGGCTGGTAGAAAGAAGGAACAGGTGACAGGTTTCCCAATTGCAGCCTGCTGCCACGCAAGCCCCAGCCAAACAGGGGCCTGGGACTTCACCTGCATGGTTGGCAGGTACCAAGGCCCACGTAGGCTGGTCTTTGCCTAGGGGACCCCTGGATCCTGTTCCAGAAGGAACCTCCCACCATTAGTGATTTGCAAGAAGAAACGGATAACTGGTCTACCTGCCTTAGCCTTCCCATTCTCTCCTTCAGGGATAAATCACCACTTACCTACCCGTAGGAGCAGGACTGAAATCCTCCAGTGTGTCTGCTCAGCAGGAAGAGCAGTCTGAATATCTAGTCACATAATAACCCTTTAAATACCTAGGATTTTGAAATGAGGCCTTGCTTTGCACTTTTGATGTGCAATTTGAAGAGCCCTGCTGTAACCAGTCTTTGTGCTATAGGATGACATAAATTCTGCCCTTTTCTTGCAAGAAAGGGTCTTACCCTAAATTAGATTCTTTTGAAGAAACAGGCCTATTACTCATGGCTCCTGGCTGCCTTTGGCTTTATCTTGTCGTATAGCATGCGTGCACGTATGTGGGTGACATAGCTGTTAAAGAAGATGCACAGCCTCCCGTCCCAGCATTTGGGAGGAGGATCCGTGAGGCAGGGTCAAACCCCTCCCCACATCCTATCACTGTCCATCGGGCCTGGAACTGAGAGCAAGCACAGGGCCCGTAACCCAGCACAGCCAAGGCCGTGCCCTTGGGAGGACATTTTTTAAAATTTTGGGTCAAATACATGTAACGTGTAATTTACCATTTTAACCATTTCAAAGTGAACACTTCAGTGGCATTTAATCCAGTCATAATGTTGTGTGACATCACCACTATCTAATTCCAGAACACTTTCCGTGCCCCAAAAGGTAACCCTGTACCCATTAAACAGTCACCTCCCTCTTTCCCCCCTTGCCCCCAGCCCCTGGAAACCACTTCTCTACTAACTACTAATTTCTCAAGATAGTTTAGCCTCTGTAAAGACTAAGCGCCTCTACTGCTTCTCAGGCCACAAACCAGTGAGTTAAAGGAAAAGAAGCTTCCCGCCACTTTATGGACTCTCATTTTTAGTCTGCATTCACAAGTGTCTTCTACACTAAAATCGTTGCTTTTGGTTTTTGTACAAGCATTTTATTAACTGAGCAGACTGGAGAACAGAGGGGAGAAAAAAACTGAAATCTAAGTTACTGAGGAATCTAGTGACATTAAACTCATGGTAGCTAACTGGCTGGAGTCACACACAAACTTTCTGCTGGACATTTTTCTTTGGTGCTTGTCCTGTGCTTTAGGAAGATGCAGGGGTGGGCATTTAGTTTTCTACTGGACTAAGGACATGTGTGGCAGCCTCATGACTGGAGAAATAGTACAAAGAGCAGTCACTAATTTGGGAGTTAGTAAAAATATCTGGTTGTCAACTGGGTTTTTGCTCATTCTAGATTGAAATGATAGCCCCCAACTCTTTCAAATCAGTGCTACTCGTTGCAATAAATCCACCACTTGGAGAAGCTAATAATGTTCTTGAATAACAGGGTGACTGCCTTCCCTGTGCATTTCTTTTAGGAAAGCACGCTGACAACAAGTAAATGTATTCTCTACCCAAATATTTGAGAACTTAAAAAAAAAAAAAAAACTGAGATATTTTATATTAACTTTTGCCTTCTGGGGAGATCAGCTAGTACACCTCAGAAGTTTATGATAGTAAAGACTCAAGATGAAATAGTAAGTCAAGATTTAGTAGTATGGATATCAAGAGAAGATCCACAGGCATTTCCTGCCAGACAGTGGGCTGATGTTGAAGCAAGCGCCTTGGAGTAAACACTCAGTGAACTGCAAAAAAGTTTGAATTAGGGAGACTGGAGGCCTAAGCAGACTTTTCTGGGTAGGAACAACCTCACTGGTTTAACACATGCATTCTCATTTTTTATTTATGAATCCCTGTTACATTGGCTCTTGACTTACCACCTTTTAAAAATGAGAAGCTGAAATCAGCACAGAAATGTCAAAAGACGGAGCCACAGGTGTCCACCAAAATGTGGGAGTAGGGAGCAGGATGCTCATGTTTCTGATCCATGAGTACTAATTTATGAATAGTTTTTTTTTCTCCTTAGCTCTTAAAAACTGACATGCTGTTAATGAGCTACCAATATTTTTCTTAGTCACAATTTCTTTAGGAGCTAAAGACCAAAGGAAATAAGCAAATTAATTTAAAACAGGAATCGAGTGGCTATTCATGACAAGAATACCCTTCTCTGAACATCCTTCACCTACACCGTCTTGGCAAGTAACCAAGCTGTTCTGTTCAGCAGCGCCACCTAGCGTGTAGATACGGAACTACACAAGCTAATATTCACCCTTTCCTTCCTCCTTCCTGGGACTTGAAACTCACGTGCTCCCACCGAGTCCTTTTCTCTTGATTTTCAAATACTCTCAGTTATTAGCGTTACATTAATGCTCACATTCAATTTGTTTCTATTTCAAATGTAAGCATTGGAGCCACATTAGGAATTTACTAGACTTTTGTGGGCTGCCCTGAGACTCTGGGTCACCAGCTTTCACAAAGGAAAACTGTGTAACGAATTCCAAACTGACTTACATAGTAACTTTGGGGATTTAAGTTCATTCATAAAATTGGGCTTTTGTTTAAAAAACTATTTATTTCTTCTTAAATGTTTTTATAAACAATGATGATAGGGTACAGATTTCAGTGTTTTTCTTTTACTATGCATGAATGATAATTCAGTCTCCCAACAGGAGTATAGCAGTGTACTCTGAGTTCAAGTGCATTGCAGTATTCAAATCTGAGGACATGTACATAGAAAATAATAGCAAATATGTAGAAGAGAAAATTTAAAATATATACTACAGGAAAAAATTTTCAACCCGTCTATTAATAGCAATGTCAGACCGACTTCTTTATACTAAATTATTAGAGCTTGACATGTTTATGATAAATAACATTCATTCTTTAAAGATGGAACACTGAATCGGATGGGGAATTAGGAGAGGATTCCAGTCCTCCCACGTGGTCTGGGGCAGATGCAGCTTTGGATGGATGAGCTCGAAAGTTTCTCTCTTTTAGCCCTCAAGTTCGCTGTGTAGTTATGATACTAATGTATCATGGAGAACATTTTAAGCCTGCTTGTTTTATCTTTTATTGGGTAGCATGGTTAAGGGGTGATCCCCCCACCCCCAAAGTAATCCTGAACAGCCCCCATTGCCTTATTAATTCTCAACTTTAGCTATGGAGCCTAGCATCACCGAGAGGACACAACAGAGTCCTCGATGGAGGGTTATTTGTTGAGAACTCACTCTTCCCTAGAGCTGTTGATGTTGAAGTGATCAAGACAGGGATTCCAACTCAACTCTAACTTTTTGGCCACGACGTCCACCCTCTCTCTCCATGCCATAAGTGTTTTTGTAGAGAAGGCAGTGTATCATCATCATTTTAAAGCTGCTCCCTCACGTATTAACCGTATAAGCAGAGGCAAGTTAGGACCCCCTCCAGGCCTCAGTTTCCCCATCTGTAAGAGATGCATCCATAGTGTTCTCCACCTCACGGGGCTGTTGGAGACTTACCCAGTGGAAGCTCATAGCCCAGCATCTAACCTGTGCTGAGTGTTCAATAATCAGCTCTTCGCCTGCCCATCACAATGAGTTGGTGACCAAATAGGACTTCAGATTCTCCTTCTAATTTCTACATTTTTAAAAAAGAACAAGAATGATAAAACGAGACTTTTTTCATCAGTTGCAGCTGATCTATGACTGTAAAATCAAGTGCCTTGAAGAAATAAGACTTCCTATTTAGGGGGAGGAGAACAACTATATTTGGGCGATGCCCTGTTCTGGAAACAATCACAGGGAATAACAACTAGAAATATGACTAAAATGACATGCTCAAAGGCTGAAAACACACATAATCCAAGTCATTGAGATTATTTTTAATCATCAGCTTTTATGCCTGGACTCTTACCAGAAATATCAGGGAGTTAAGATTTTAGTTTCAATGAAATGAAATCCACCTTTGAGATGCCTCAGGGACAAATTACCCTTAACTTGTGCTGACTCCTGAATTTGTCAGACTGTTGTTAACCATGCTATTTGGTAGAGTGGGTGGGTGTCCAAATACGTAATGGAGTTTTTAGTTTTGGTAAGAACCCTAAGATTCAGTTCTTGAAAAGCTGTCGGTTGTCCATATGCAGAATTAAATACTGCAGAATGCGGAGTGAATTAATAAACGTCGTCCAGCAGATGGCAGTGTCTCCCCATTTTCTCAAGACGGCACACGTGGTTTGCATCTGCAGGCAGGGGTTTCGTAATGCTTGAACAGAGATGTACAAGTAGGTCCAATTTTGTCAATTTTGGTTCCTGAATAGCGAAAGGATTCCAAGTACAATTGATTACAGTAGGTCCAAACTGCAGTATATGAGAGCCAATCGTGGAGCTGCAGTCAAATACGGTTATTTGAGTTTAAAACACATACTATGAACTCTGGTATTTTGTTGTTGTTTTTTTTTAAATCCATCATTCTATACAACCTGGATTGAACAGATGCTGTCTTTCATTTCTACTTCTGTCTCCCGCTTCCTATTGCTTTTGTGCTACAGTGAAACTCAAAGACATTCTAGAACCTCACAAAGCTACAACTGATAGTGAGAAGGAATTTAAACTTAGATGTCTACAGAAATTAATGAGTTTTCAAATAACTCAATTATCATTTATGATAGAAACATAAATAGGGCGCCACTTTGCCATCGGTTCATCGATCATCAATATTTTCCATAAATATGTATTTTTCAGCATCCATGCCCGAAGCTCAGATTCTAATCATGTTGGCACTGGATGGAATATGTTTATGTACATGGATCCACCTACATTCAAACACCTAAAGTCCTTATTGGCAGCACCCGCGGCATACACTGAACGGTGCTGGATCACAGAACTAATCGTGGTTTCTAGGTAATAATTATTTGCATAGCAATTTGCAGCTTATGAAGCCCTTTCCTCTAGATTATCTCATTAGATTCTTATACAGATCCTCTGAGGTTTAGGAAGGACAAATGTTTAGAAAGGACGACGCAGCTGAGATCCGAGACGCGTGAGCGGCGTAGCAGTCACTGAGACCCAGATCCCAGGTGCCTGTCCCCAGAACCACCGAAAGCACATTCACCTGGTAGACTCTCTAAGTTATTCTTCAGGTTTAATCAGGTGAAGTCACAGGTTAGTGGCACTAAGCATTCATAGTGTGTATTGGAATTAAAGGTCAGAGCTGACAAATAAATGCTGTAGATTGTCTCTATTCAAAACGTTGTCTGTACTCTGAGGAATGAAAGCTTGGAAATTGTCACAGACCACCAGTGTATTATCTTAAGCCAGCGGGCAGTGGTCCACACCGAGGAAAACCATTCAAAAGTGGGTCAGTTTGACACCGCCTGATACCATTCTGTTGGGGTGGAGGTGGTACCGGAGAGACGTGCTTCACCTTTGCAATAGCGTCTAAATTTTAAGCTGAAAGTTTATAACTGCTCCACGTGTAGCTGTTGAGTAAATAAAAGTTAAGAACTAATGCATATTGCAAATGCCCCTCTAAGTTAATTCTTAAATGCTCAGGGTTTTTTAGAGAACATTTTCCTGAAGGGAACTTAGGACAGGGACTGAGAGCTTTATTCAGCGCACGGAAACATCACCTTCTCACAAGGAATTGGGCTCCAGATGTGTTTATTTCATGAAAATCTGTTATTTTTGGGAATTTTTTTGTGGGTTTTGTTTTTTCTTTTTTATGAAAATTTAAATTACAGATATATATGTATGTATGTATGTATACACACACAAACTTTTGGCCCATTTCAACTATTATTGTTTGTTTTGTTGGAAGTAATAATTACCTTGAGTTCTGTTATCGCAGATGTATTTTGTACTTGCTTATTAATTTGATCTTGCTGTAGAATCATCAGCCCTTCCCCAGGGAAAAGCATCTTCAATTTTATTACTCTGCAAGATTAATAGGAAAATGGGACTGAATTTACAGATAGCGATTTTCTAGTAATAACTTCCCCAAAATATTTCTCTTCTGCAAAAGTCAGTTTTCTGAATTAGCAGATATAACCTGAGAATACCGGAAAACTTCAACAACCACGTTCCGCAATGGCATGCGTGTCTGCAGGAGAAGGAAAGTAGTGACCAGCCACGAGGCCACACCAGGCAGGGCATGGGGGGATCATCGGTGCCAGGCCTTGAAGGAGGCGTTTTGGGCAGAAAAGCCCAGTATGAGCCCAGGCATGAGGGTGTGAAGGCACAGAAGGTCCTGGAGGGCCCTCGAGTGAGGTCCAAGCCCCAGGTCCACAGGCTCCGGCACCCGGCTCGGCACACAGCCCGGCCCAAGGCAGGGAAGTCCCCCAGCCTCCGCTCTCTGGGATGAGGCTGGGAATGGAATCTACGCACCCATCCCAGAGCCAGGCCCAGCCACAGAGGCCCGGGGAGCTGTGCGTCCCTTCCCCTGTTTGCCGCCCTTTACCACCACCTGAGGCCCCCTCACATCCCTCCCAGGCCCCTCTGTCCCCCTGATGGGGTGCTTCCCAGTCACCCCACCTACAAGTCCAGCCCAGGTGCCGTTGGCTCCCATGCGCCGTCCCGCCTTGCACTGCTTCTGTGCCTGCTTCCCGGGGTGCTCCCACCAACATCTGGGGACACCAGCCACTATCCCCCACCTGGCTGCCCAGGTTCCCCCCCCACCCCGTATCATTCAGGGTTCTCCAGAGAAACAGAACCATTGGGGGTTGTATGTGTGCGCATGTCTTGTGGGGCCTGTCAAGTCCCAAACCCGAAGGGGAGGCCAGCGGGTGGGAAACCCAAAGCGGGGTTGATGTTGTACACTTGAGGCAGGATTTCTTCTTCTTTCTGGAACCCTCAGTTCTTCACTCTCAAGGCCTCCGACTGATTAGGCGAGGCCCACCCCCAGGATGGAGGACCATCGCCGTTACTGAAAGTCAGCTGGTTGTAGATGCTCATCCCATCTACAGAATAACCGCCCCAGCAACAGGCCAGGCCAGGGTTTGGCCAAACAACTGGGCCCCAGGAACTAGCCAAGTGGCCAAGCCAAGTTAACCTGCACCCCTCTGTGCCCACCGGGGCAGACTCCCCTTCCGTTACCAGCCACTGCCCGACCCAGGCCTGAGCTGGCTGGGTCCCTTGCACTGTCCTCTACTGCTGGCCCCCCTTTCTGGGAGCCAGTGCCCCCCCCAGCCCCCCTGCACCCTGGGATATCCTGCCTCGCCTTCTGGAGACCCTGGACACCCTGCGCTGTGCCTGCTGAGCCACGGGGCTGTGGCTAGCCTGGGGGGAGGTGCAGTTTTCCCTCTTATGATTCATTTCCCCAAATGAAAAGTTGCCTAATAGATCTGGGTGTCTGGTGGAAGTCATCGCATTCTTCTGTGTTCAGAGATGAATTGCTTTGACCTGAGAACTGAATCACTTCTACTCTGAATGGTTTTTTCGTTGAGCCGACAGTAATACATTTGTGTTGAGTAAGTATTACTAGGGGGACGGTGGAATCAGTCACCACCAGATTTCCATTTTTGGGCTTTCCCGATAACTCTTCCAGCTGAAATTCTTCAAAAGCCTGAGCAAAGGGGATTCGAGGGACCTGGCCAAGAGGCTGCTAGTTGGTCTTTGTTGACCTCAGGGCTTCATGCTCTTTCCTGCCTGAGCTGTCAAGGTCCCTGTCCACCCGGGGATCAATGGGGCAACGTGGGAGAAGCATTAGAGAGAGGAGTTCAGAGCTGTCTCAGTGCCCTGGCCACATGACCATTACTCCCACATTCCTCCCTTATACAGCTCACCCCCGGCTAAGGCGAAGGCCCATCTTTACTCACTTTGCGTGACTCAAAATTTTACAGTGGAAACGCCTATTTTTGTTTGGCTAAACCATTTTCAAATAAAAACATCATTTCCTGGTCTGTATTTTTTCAGGTCTCAGACGTTTTGCTCAACATACACAAATGTCCTAGCTTTTCACATCTGGCCAACGGTGTTGGAGTAGGAAAGGTTAGGGTGAAAGCTAAAAAGCATACCCATGCTCATCTCAGCGCCCTTTTGCTTGGTATCTTGGGGCCTGTCATTTCATTGCCCACAAACCCACAGAGAAATCCAGCCTAATTCCCTGCTGATGAGAATAGGAAAGTTTTGCTTGTCAAGAAGGAGTTTCGGACACTGTGTCTAGAGAGCGGCACCACCCAGTTTTTACCCTGTGCTTCTAGGTACCTCTGTGGCATCACCGCAGCCAGACACCACTAAACGTCTTTCAAGATGTGTTCCTGGAATTTTACCTCTCTGTGCTTTAATTGTATCTTCTTTATCAAAGTAATACATGCATACAAATTGCAAATAAAATAGACCTAACAGACACATAATGAAAGCAGTTTCCAATCCTCCTGATTCGTGAAGGCAGCCACTTTCAATCCACTTGGCTGTTTCTTCTGAGAATCACCACTCTTTTTATAAGTGATATGTATAGACTGCTGTGCTTGGCTGACTTATTTTAGGCATTACTGTTGGCTTCCTGTGATGGCAGTTAGGGATTTAGTTCTTTTACTGCATCATCCTTACTGCTACATCTTCTCCCCTATCCAAATATGACCATATCTCACATGTCAGATGTAGAGAGTCCTTGTTTGCATTATTTTGACTACATACGTGTTCTTCACTGTTGGTCCAAGGAGTACACAATGATTTTGTTTCATTTCTTGCACAACTTATTGTTTTTCCTGGAATTAATCATCGCCTTGTAGTTTTTGGTTTTGTTTTGCTTTTTTTCATTC
>JAQZBX010027906.1:6728-28192 GCA_029593785.1 Cabassous unicinctus
AGGGCTATAAATTTCCCTCTCAGTTTTGCCATTTGGGATTTCCATGGATTTTGATATGCTATGTTATCATTTTCATTTGCCTGAAGATATTTGGTGAATTCTCTTGCAATTTCTTCTTTGACCCACTGATTATTTAAGAGTGTGTTGTTTCATCTCCATATTTTTGTGAATTTTCCCTTTTTCCATCCATTATTGATTTTCAGCTTTGTCCAGTTATGATTTTAAAAAGTGTTTTTTAATAGTTTAAAACTTTTAAATTCATTGAGATTTGCCTTGTGACCCAATATATGGTCTATCTGATAGAATAATTCATGAGCACTTGAAAAGAATGTATATTATTCTGTTTACAATGCTTCATAGATGTCTGTTATGTCCAGCTCATATATCATATTATTCAAGATTTGTTTCTTTATCCTCTGTTCAGATGTTCTGTCCAATACTGAATGTGGTGCACTGAAATTTCCAACTATTATTGTAGATACATCTATTTCTCACTTCAGATTTACCAGTTTGTGCCTCATGTATCTTAGAGAACTCAAATTAGGTGCATAAATATTTAATATAGTTGTTTCTTCTTGGGGAATGGCCCCTTTAATTAATATATAATGATCTTCATCCCTTATAAAAATTTTGCATATGAAAACTATTTTGTTTGATATTAGTATTGCTCCTCCATCTCTTGTTTGGTTATTAATTTCATGGAATATATTTTCCCAAATTTTCCCTTTTAACCTTTTTGTGTCCTTACATCTGAAGTGAGTCTCTTGTAGACAACATATAGATGGCTCATATGTTTTATCCTTTCTATTAATCTATGTCTTTTGATTGGGAAGTTCAAGCCATTAAATTCAATTTTATTAATGTAAAGTTATTATTTACTTCACCCAACTTGTCCTTTGATTCTCTGATGTCATATCATTCTATTTTCTGTCTTTTTACACTTTAATTTACCCTTCTTAATAATCATATTTACACTTTTCTCCACATCTCTCACCCTAGTTTTCCTTTCAGGGTAACTTCCTTAGTATCTCCTGTATTTCTAGATATTTGGTTAAAAATTCTATCATTTTTTGTCTGTCTGTGAAGATGTTAAACTCATCCTCCATTTCGAAGGACAGTTTTGGCAGATACAGTATTATTGGGTGGCAGTTTTTCTCTTTTAGTCCCTTACATAAATCATACCACTTTCTTCTCACTTCCTTGGTTTATAATGAAAAATTGGCACTTAATATTACTGAGTTTCTCTTACATGTGATGCTTTGCTTTCCTCTTGCTGTTCTCAGAATCCTCTTTATGTCTGATATTTTTCATTCTGAATTGAAATTTTCTCAGGGTAGGTCTATTCAGATTTATTCTGTTTTGAGTGCATTGTCCTTCTTGGATATTTACATTTGTGTCTTTACTAAGGTTTGGGAAGTGTATTAGCCAGGCAAAGGTTTGATAAATCAAAGTATCAGAAATCTCTTGGCTTTTATAAAAGGCATTTATTTGGGGTCAAAGCTTACAGTTACAAGGTACTAAAGAGTCTAGCTCAAGATTGCTTTCTCACCAAAGTCAGTTGCCATGCAAGATGGTTGGGTGACCTCTGCCTGGTTTCTACTTCTTTCTTCCTCTTATGGTTTGTTGTGCCCAGCTTCTTCTGATCTTAGCTGTAGGCAGGCATAGGGCTTGTCTCTCAGGGTTTCTTTTAGCAGTCTGGCACTGGGCTCATTTCTTTCCAGGCTTTATCAACTGGTCATCAGTTCAGATGCAAAAACTCAGGTGAATGACTCAGCTCTCCCCAGGCTTTAGCTGATTGAGCCTTCTCTCTTCTGGTGTATATAGAGCCCTCTCTCTTCCAGTGTCTTTTACTGTGTGTGTCCTTTATATAAGTTAACCAAGGGGGCGGGAATTCAACCCTGAGTCATGCCCTACACAGCTGGTCAAACCAAAAGCCCTAAATTGATTTAATCAAATAAATTTAAAACCATTGAATTTAATACAATCGGAAGGTATCATCCCCAGAGGAACAAACCAGTTTATAAACATAATCTCTCTTTTTTGGGATTCATAAATAATTTCAAACTGGCATAGGAAATTTTCAGTAATTAGTTCTTCAAATATTCTTTCTGCCACTTTTCCATTCTTTTCTCCTTCTGGGACACCAATACTGTGAATGTTTGTGCATTTTTTGTTTTCATTCAATTCACTGAGAATGTTCTTTTTTTTCCATTCTCTTGTCCTGTCTTTTAATGTTCAGTTATTCTGTGTTTGAAATCACTGATTTTGTCTTCAAGCAATTCAAATCTGCTCTTATGCAACTCTAGTGTATTTTTAAATTATGACTTCTTTTTTCAAAGTGGCATATAATTTTTATGGTAATTCAAAGTATCAGACTAAGAACTGAGGTTTCTGTTTTAAAGTGTGGTTTGTTTTTTTTAATATCATTTTTATTTTTAAATTTTAAAGAAGCTAAAGACTGCAATAATGGTACATAAAAAAACAGGGAATTCCCATATGCCCTAACCCCTCCCACTCTCACACTTTCCCACATCAACATCTTTAATTAGAATGATACTTTTATTACAATTGATGAACACATATTGAACCATTACTACTAAATGTGGATTATAGTTTATATTATAGTTTACACTCTGCCATGCACAATTTTATAGGTTATAACAAAATTTATAATGGTTTGTGTTTGTCATTGCCATGTCTTTAAGGGTAATTTCAATGCACCAAAAATGCCCCCATGTTACACCTATTATTGCCTCTTCCTCCCCTCTGAACCTCTGGTTTCCACTGCCTTTATAACAATGATAAAGTTTCTTCCATTGCTGTAATATAAATCTATAATAGAATAATAAGTTTACTTTAGTCCATTGTTCATTCCCCAATCTTAGGGATTTCGGCATGGTGATAACCACTCTTTTTCTAATTGAGAGACGGCTTAGATCCCATGGGACAGCTGGTTGGAATTATCTTGCTTGCAGTTAATGACACTTTCAGTTCCTTGGGATGTGTGTTGTCTATCATCTCCTTGATAGTTGTCCTGGGTGAGTCCAGTGAACTGGAGAGTAAGTGTTGCAACTTTGCTGAGAGTTCTGATCTTAGAGCTCAACCAACATATGAACAGGCCAAAATTTAAGTCTCTGGGACATATATTTAACAAATATAGTGATAATTATAGTTTAAAATAAAAGAGGTAAAGTATTCATGTTTAGGGAAATTATAAAGCAGTCTAAATCTGTTACACCAAGAACATAAAATACAAAGCAATGTCCACTGAGAGTTTGTCAAATTCTTGATCTTGTCTGCCCTGCTTATAGTGTCTAGATGTTTCTAGAGACTTCAGGAGCCCTGCTGTTTGAGGCATTGTTTACTGTGGATGATTATCATTAGTTGTCTTAAATCTTGTGTCTCTTCACAATATTTGGTTTGCTCTTTTAGTTCAGCCTTCTCTTACCATTTCTTTGTATGGCTTGTAATTTTTTGCTATTTCTCCACCCACCAGGACAATGCCCATTGAACATTTGAACATATTCATATGTCTTAGAGGCATGTCTCAGTTTAATTTTTCTACACATATCCCGCATTAATGACACCTCATACAAGTTATCTTCCCTGCCACAGTTGTGGCGTTTTTATTATCCAAAACTTCTTCAAAATAAAGCCAAAAAATAAAACTAAATAAGAAAATGGACAATAATAATTTAAAAATGAAAAATAAGATGCAAGAACAAAAAAATAAAAAAATTAAAAACTGAAATAAAATAAAATTTTTAATATACTGTGACTTTCATCCTTCTAAGGTTTTTATTTTATGTACAGTAAAATTTCTTCCGTATGTTTTTTCAATTCTTTGAATTGATTTAGGAGAGACGTATGATTATTGATCATTGGTTTGCTCCTTTGGATGGACTATCTCTTATTGTTCCCTAGTACAGCTTGTAAATTTTTGCTGATGTCCAAGGATCTGAGTATGTTGGTGAATATACTCTGATGGCCAACTGCTCTCTCTTGCTTTTTATTTTCACAGCTTTATTTTGACATTTGGTTCAACTTATTCTAAATCTTTAATATTGCCAGCTTATGTTATCAAAATTTGTTCAGGGACTCACTAATAGAGCACAGATTTTCTCCCAGGGGTTAAGACACAGAGAGAACTCAGAACAGCTTTTGCTCATGCAATTTCCAGACCAACACACCTTTCCGCAGAGGTTTTTCAGTCTCCTTTTTCCTGTGTTCCTGTGTTGAATCTCCAATGCAGAGATTCAAAGTGGGATCTGCTGGCTTAATTCACTGAAGAAAATTCCCCTCTCATTTCCTTTGAAACAAGTGACAGGGAGTAAGTTGTCTGTTCCACTCTCTGTGAGCTGCACTGAGCCAGAGGTTTTACCCCAGCTAAATATCTTGGAAGTGGGGGAGGGGAGCCCTTCCCAGTCACCATGGGTGTTTGGTAACAAATTTTCTTTGTTTGGAGTTCTTTGTCTCTCTGCCCCTCATCCTCCAGGAAGCTGTGTAGTACTGTTTTGGCCTGCTGACTCCCAAAACTTGTCCTTCAGACAGGTTTTGGCAAGAGTTCTATTGATTTTTTGAGAGAATTGAGCCCTGCCTGCTAGTTTAATGCCATCTTCCCACAACCCCTTTGGAACTAGCCTTATTTTTAATGTATTTCCTAGATATTGTTCAAATACAATTACATGTTTTCTAGTATTTATATAAGCAAAGACTTATAAGCAAATAGAATGAATATAATTTACATCCCATGCTTAAATGGAAATTAGAAAAATCTATAACTCTTCTATAATTTATTTTTATTTTATTTTTCATATGATTATGTTTTCTCCTTGGCTTTATTCAAACCCTTATTTAATCTGCCTTGGGTAGCCTTGGCAATACATCAATTTGTATTTAAGCAGGCATATCTGTAGTATAAATTCTAAATGTTTAAGTGATTGGAAATGCATTTGTAATTTTCATGTATATGAAAAAAATGTTCCCTCCATAGAGTTCAACCCTTTTGTACTCTGATCAGTCCAGTCTTGCTTTCCATCAGCCTTGTCATCAGAAAGATATCCAAATGTTTCCATTTACAAATATCACAGTACTTTGAATCAGCATTTTTATTATGATTATGTTGAGCATATTTTTCAGATGTTTAAGACACATTTTATCCATTTTTTTGTAATCTATCCTTCACTTACTTTGTCTATATTTTTTTTTTTTACTTATTTGCCAGTGTTTATATTCTTGGTTTCAAAAATATATTTATTAAGGCCATGAGTGGGAGTTAAAAAGTTAAAAATAATAAATGTAATAATTTTTAGTTTCCTTTCAATATAGTGAAAATAGCATAAAATTAAAATAAACATAATTTAAAAATATTTTCTCAAATTATGGTTTGTTTTTCAATGTAGAGTTTTCTTGCATTTTTATGTAACCAAAATTCATTAATATTTTCTTTTGTGATCTCAATTTTGAGATGCTTAAAAACCTTTCTTGTATTACTAATACTCATTTACATTCCCAGCAGCAGAAATGAGAATTCAACTGCTCAACAATTCACATCTTTTCCATTTAGAACTTCTGTTTGGGTGAGGTATTATTACAATGTATACATTTAATTAGCATGCTCATGAGTCTTAATAAAGTTCATTAGCTCTTCACAATGTCTATTTGAATATCTCTGTAAAGGGATTATTCAATGATTTTGTCAATGCTTCTATTGGAATAACTGTTTTGATTAAATTATTGGCTTGTTGAAATTTAGTTTATGTTGTGCATATAATTTTATTGTTGGACATTTATAATCTAAACCTCTTATCAAAGGCTTTGTGTTGTCTTTTCACTCTCTTAATTATATCTTTTGGGGAGCAGATATAGCTCAGGTGCTTGTGCAACTGCTTCCCATGTACAAGGTCCTAGGTTTGATCTCCAGCGTGTCCTAAAAAGTGAAAGAAATTAAATCTTATTGGGGAGCAGATGTCCTCACTGGTTGAGTGCCTGCTTAACATGTAAAAGGTCCTGTGTTTGATTCTTGGTATCTCCTAATAAAAAAGAAAAAATAATATCTGTTGATGAATAGAAGTAAATATATTTTATTAATTCATTTTGTATTTTCTCCTTTAGACTTAAAACTTTGCTTATCCTATTCAGTAAACTCAGTCATGCAAACATCCCTTTATGCTTTCTCCTAAAATTTTATTTCCTTTTAGCTTGCATATTTAGATATCCATCCATCTACAATTTAAATAATCATGTGTGTTTCCTCACATTATGGTGGTAGATGTGTCTATTTCATTTTCTTTTTTAATTCTGTCAATTTTCCTTGATATGTTTTGAATTTACATTATTAGGCCCATACCAATTAACAACTATGCTATCTTTTCTATGGGTTGATATCTATTATTATTATGAAATGCTCAATTTGCCTTCAAATTTACTTTGTATGTTATATCAATACATACTAAAATTGTGTCTTTATATTTATGTTTCTTTTCATAAGCATATGGTTGAGTTTGTTGTTCTCATGTAGTCTAATAATAGCAAAAAGTTAATAATAAAGTTTGAAACTGAGTAAAATGTAGGCAGTTTTGTGTGTTTTTATGTGTGTATGGATTTTTTGGGAAGTAATTTTATTCTCTTCTGTGGGTGTTCACAGCGTTCATAGCTTGCATTTTGAAATATTCAGAAAGCATATAAATAAATATTTTAACATCATTACATTACAATTAATAACTATTAATAATTATGTCTACTAAATACAGTGAACAAAGTGGTATAAAGGTTTACACCATTCTTTTGTAAATAAGACCTTTGTACACAATAGTAACAAATGAAATTAATGCATATCACAATATCAATGAAGAAAAAGCTTCTCTTTAAATAAACTATTCTGTTTATAAACAAACTGCTTTTTAATATACATTTACAGACCTGATCAAATAATAAGTAATAGTACATACAGTTTGCTTCAAAAATAAAATGTTCAGAAATGGGTCACTATGGGAGAATTCACTTTGCAAGAGGAGTAAGAAGCAATCAAAGGATATTAGAGAGTTAAGTATACTATAGTATGACAACCTATGTCTGTCAGCACAATAATCTGTGGAAAAGCCCAGTTTTACTTGAATTCCATAAAGTTACAGTGACTCTCATACTATCCATAAGGGTAAGATTCTTGTTTACTCATGATTAAACTTGTACTATCCATAAGATCGTCAATAGAAGCTGTTGCACTTCTGTATAGATGTTCATATAATTCATATAATACTTCTCTCAGTTTCTTCATTGTTTTCTTACTGTGCTGAAATGTCATTGCTAGGAGATTCACCAGCAAGCCATAACTTAACACAGACTCAACAAAAACCCTTAATGCTTTCAGTTAAATCCATGCAATAAATGCCTCACTGAAATTCACTTTCAGCTATCATACAAGTGACCCAAATTGCTTTCTCATTGCAGTAGGAAACCTGCTCATTTCTTCTTTATCTGCTTTCATCTCTTCTTCATTATACTGGAAGTCACAAATGATTAATTTGTTTTCCCAGGCTTTTTATCTGAATTCACTGCATTCCTAAACAAGGTAACTCTCTTGGTACTCTGAGAGAACATTGATAGTCCTTGGAACTACCCTTTCAGCTAGTATTTCACACTGCTTCACCCAACCATTGTGCTTTAACTTTGGAACTACAGCGAATAATGTGATAAGATTCTCTGAACAATAACAACAAAAAAAATGTTACACTTCTTCACAATTACCACTAGACTTAGTATTTAGGAAATTTCCTGCATTCTTCCATTCCAAATTCTGAAGATTACCTCTCAAGTTATTTTATGTGAATGCTCAAGATTTTGGGTCACTGTATAATGGCCTGAATCCACCATTGCAGTATCATGTAAAACAATTCCACTCTCCCCAAAATATGCCATGTTACACCTATTCATCCCTTTCCCTCTCCTCATAACATCTGGTGAGCACAGTCTTTATATCAATGCTACAAGTTCTTCTATTCCTAGAATAATGATGTCTACTTAGTCAATAGTTGCATTCACACATTACATTTGTTACTCAATCTTGATGATTTTTGATGGTGATGTCCACTGTGCTTCTGATTGAGAGGGGATTAGATGACATGGGGAAGATGGATGGAAACATCTTGCTTGCAGTTGTAGATTCTCTATGTTTTTTGAGACAAGCAGTAACCATGGTCACACTTTTATTAGTTGTCCTGGAAAAATCCAATGAACTGGAGAGTAAGCATTGGCTACAACTCTGATAATATTCAGGGTTCAACTGACATAAGTACAGACACAAGATTTAAGTCTCTGCAACATATATTTAATGGAAATAGTGCTAATTATAGGTTCAAATAAAAGGTGGAGAAGAACCATATGTAGGGAAATTATAAATAAGTCTTTCTGTTACACTGGGAAGATAAGTTAACATCTATTTCTAGGTAAGGTCCACAATGGGATGTGATTTACTGGGGTTGCCTGCCCTGCCTATTGGGTCCAGATGTCTCTGGGGTCCTCAGGATCACCACTGCTTGAGGCTTTGTAAGCTGTGCCAATCAATGGGATTCTCCGGATCCTCCTGACATGTATAGAACACCTGGAATGAGCTCCCTACTCACTTTGAAATCTCTTGGCCATAAAATCTCTTGGTATTTAATATTTACCCCTCTTGGTCAATGTATTCTTCCAAATGCATCTCTAGTTGGTGTTTGGTAATAATCCCTTGGGGCCAGGGATGCCAAACCCTGGGACTCATGCCCCATGCCAGGGTGAAGGAGGCCAAACAGTATGCTGACTTTGTCTTAGAGAGAATCCACTTTTGAGTAAAAAGTTGGCTTTCAAGAGCTAACACTTGGGCTACATAAATTACTAGGTGAAGTTTAAATTTTATAGGAGTAAGGTTCATAATTGTCAGAATTAATGTCAAGGACTTAACGGTTACATAGAAAGCCCTGAGAAATCTAAAACAAAGCTTCTACAGCTGATAAATGAGTTCAGTAAAGTAGCAGGATATAGGATCAAAAAGAAAAAATCAGTAGCATTTTTGTAGGTCAATAGTAAGCAATGTTACAAGAAATCAAGAAAAAAATTCCATTTACAATAGCAAGTAAAAAATAAAAACAAGGGATAAACTTAGCTGATGATGAAAAGGTCTTGTACACAAAAACTACATGACATTGTTAAAGAAAGTCAAAGAGGACCTAAACAAATGGAAGAATATTCTTTGAAAATATCATGAAAACAGAAAAACCCTTAGATAGACTGACAAAGAAAAAATTAGAAAAGATGGAAGTAAATAAAATCAGAAATGAGAGAGGGGACATTAACACTGACCCCGCAGAAATAAGAGAGATCATGAGAGGGTATTATGAACAACTGTATGCCAAAAAACTAGACAATGTATTCAACTTGAATAAACCACCTACACAGACCCTAGGAGAAATAGAAGACCCCAATAAAAGATTCATGACTAAAAAGACTGAAGCAGTTATCAAAAACTTCCCAAAGATGAAAATAAAGGACCAGATGGCTTCACAGGTGAATTTTACCAATCATTCAAAAATGATCTAATATCACTCTTACTCAAGCTCTTCCAAAAAATTAAACAGGAAAGAACACTATAAAACTTGCTCTATGAAGCTGTCACCTAATACCAAAACCAGAAAAAGATACAATTTAAAAATAAAATTATTGACCAACATCCCTAATGAATATAGATGCAAAAATCCTCAACAAAATACTTTTGAACAGAATCCAAAATCACATTGAAAGGATTGTACACCACAGTCAAGTGAGTTTTATCTCAGGTGTGCAAGGGTGGTTCAAGACAAAAAAATCAATTATTGTAAAAAATCACATTGATAAATTGAAGAAGAAAAATCATATGATCTTCTCAATTGATGCAGAAAAGGCATTTGATAAAATACAACATCCTTCCTAGATAAAAAAAAAAAAACACTCCAAAATATAGGACTAGAAGGAAGATTTCTCAATGTGATAAAGTACATATATGAAAAGCCTACAGATATCATTGTACTCAATGATGAGAGACTGAAAGCTTTCCCACTGAGATCAGGAAAAAAACAATGATGCCCACTGTCAGCACTGTTATTCAATATTTTGCTAAAGTTCTAGCAAAAGTAATTAGGCTAGATAAAGAAATAAAAGACAGGTAAATAGGAAAGGAAGAAATAAAACCTTCACTATTCACACATAAGATCATGTATCTAGAAAATCTGGAAATTATCACAACACAGCTGCTAGAAATAATAGAAGAGTTCAGCAAAGTGGCAGGATACAAGATTAATAAGCAAAACACCAATACCATTCCTATAAACTACTGATAAATAATCTGAAGAGGAAATCAGAAAAAATTCCATTTTTAGTAAGAGATAAAAGAATAAAATGTTTAGCAATAAACTTAACCAAGGACATAAAAGACCTGAATTCTGCAAACTTCAAGACATTGTTGAAAGAAACCAAAAAAGATCTAAATAAATGGAAGAATATTTTGTGTTCATGGATTGGAAGACTAAATATCATTAAGAAGTAAAATCTACCTTTTTTTTTTTTTTTTACAAATTCAAAGTAAACCCCTTTAAAAATTCCAATAGTCTTTTTTGCAGAAATAGAGAAGGCAGTTATCAAATTTATTTGGAAGTGTAAAGGACCCTAAATAGCAAAAAAAAAAAAAAGTCTTAAAAATAGAAGAAAAATTTTGTAGGATACACCTTCTTACTTTAAAGCATATTACTTAGCTACAGTGGTAAAAACAGTATGGTCCTGGCATAAAGGCAGACATATTGACCGATGGAACCTAACTGAGAAATCAGACATTGATCCTAACATCTGTAGTTTAGAAATTTTTGACAAGGTGATCAAGCCTTCCCAGCTGGGCCAGAATAGTCTATTCAACAAATAGTGCTATGAGAACTGGATTGCCATATCCAAAAGGAAGAAAGAGGACACCTGTATCACATAGTATACAAAACATAAATCAAAGTGAATCAAAGATCAAATATAAAAGGTAAAACCATAAAACTCTGAGAAGAAAATGTAGGAAAATATCTTCAAGATCTTGTGGTAGGGGGTAGTTTCTTAAACCTTATATGCATGAACAGCAAAGGAAAAAATAGATAAGTGGGACCTACTCAAAAATAAATCCTTTTTCACCTCAAAGAAATTTGTCAAAGGTTGAAAAGGCAGCTGACTCAATAAAAGAAAATATTTGGTCATCACATTTCTGATAAGGGTTAAATATCCATGATGTATAAAGAGATCATACAACTCAACACTAAAAGGACAAACTACCTGATAAAAAATGGAAAAAAGTCCAAAGAAAGAATATAAATGACAGAGGAAAACGTTTAAAAAAATGTTCAAAAGGCAACCAGCAAGATGGTGACAGAGTAAGGTGTTCCTAGAATCAGCTCCTACTGCAGGGCAGTTAGTAATCACTCAGACCTAACTAAATGACTTGTTTGGGGCCTCCAGTAGACCAGAAGTGCATCCTCCAGCATCCTTGAAAGAGTGGAAGAAGGAAACTGCCCATCTGCAGAGAAGATTATTAAGTAGAACTCTCCATACCACAGAGGCCAGTACCCATCCTCCACTGGAGGCACAAGTTGCCTAGGGAGCTGTTCTGCAGCTGGACTGGAAGCTCCACTTCCCAAAAATGGAGGAGGAGGAGACAGTTGGGCACCAACGTCAGCTACTGATTAGTAAATTCAATGGGCTAAAGTGTAATCCTAAGAACAGCTAAAGTTTGAACCTGTCCAAGTCAGAAAATGGCCGGTAGCCACCATCTTAACTCTGCGCCTGACACAAGGGGATACAGGGCTGATTGAAAAATCACAGTGTTGGCAGGTAGCATCTTCTTTACATCTAGATCAGTTTGCCACTCTAGCCTAAGCCCTGGCCTAGCACGGACAGGGACAAAGCTAGGGGGAGCTGTGTCAGACTCTCTAGGAAATAACAGGCCATGTCACAAAGGTCGGTGAACATCCTGGTTTGGCAGTGCAAGCCACCCCAGCAGCTATTCTGTGGCAGGAATTGGAAGCTCGATTTCCAAAACACAGGGGAGGAAGAGACTGTTAGCCACCAATGTCAACTACTGATTGGTCAATTCAGTGGGCTAAAATATAACCCTAAGAATGGCTAAAATACAACCCTAAGAATAGCTAAATATTGAACATGTCTAAATCAAAAGGGGGCTGGTAGCCTCCATTTTGACTCCATTCCCACATGAGGGGATGCTGGGCTGACTGAAAAGCATGGTGACTGTAGAGATCAGTCTCTTTCACCCAGATTGGCCTGCAGCCCTAGACTAGGCTTCAGCCCCACCTCAAACAGGTAGGAAGCTGACAGGTCCTGCAATAGCCTATCCAGGTAACTGTAGGTATATTTGGCTGACACAGACTGAATAATCGTAAGTCTACTGGGACAACTGTGGTCATCTTGGACCTGTACTGCAAAGATTGCTGCTCACACCTGTAGCTCCATCCCAGCCCCAGGCAGGGAAAAAAGAGGTGTGAAGCTTCATCAGTCTCTCTGGGAAACTACAGTCTAGACCTGCATGACTTGGATTAGCACATGGCTGTGGTTTTATCCCACCCCTGGGAAATGAGAAAGTCAGGAGAAGATTCATTGGTCCTTGGTGCACTGAAGGCAGCTTGAGCCTCCACAGCTTACAGCACCAACTACATCCTTAGCTTCTACTACACAACCAGCAATAGAGAAAGGGTAGGAAGCCCTAAACTAAAGAGAAATGCTGGTCTCAGAATAAATACTCTATTAATCCAGATGCCAAAACACCAACAAAAAATTTCAATCCACAACAAGAAACAGGAAGATATGGCCCAATTAAATGAATATGATAAGTCTCCAGATGACATAAAGGAATTGGGACAACTAATCAGAGATGTTCAAACAAATCTTAATAAATTCAATGAGCTGGCTAAGAAATTAAGGTTATTAAGAAGACATTGAATGAGCACAAAAAAGAATTTGAAAGCATACATAGAAAAATAACAGATCTTATGGGAATGCAAGTGCAATAAATGAAATTAAAAATACCCTGGTATCATATAAGGCAGGTTTGAGGAGACAGAAGAAAGGTTGGGTGAGCTTGAAGGAATTGCCTCTGAAAGTGAACATACAAAAGATCAGAGAAAGAAAAGATTGGAAAAACTTGAACAAGGACTTGGGGAACTCAATGACAGCAAGAGACATGCAAACATGCATGCCATGGGTGTCCCAGGAGGAAAAGAGAAGGGAAAAGGGGAAAAATGAATATTTGAAGAAATAATGGTAGAAAATTTCCCAACCCTATTGAAGGACATAGATATCCATGTCCATGAAGCAAGATGTACTCCTATCTGAAAAAATCCAAATAGACCAACTCCAAGACACAAACTAATCAGAATGTCAAATGCCAAAGACAAAGAGAGAATTCTGAGAGCAGCAAAAGAAAAGCAATGCAGAACATATAAGAGATACCCAATAAGATTAAGTATTGATTTCTCACCAGAAACCTTGGAGACAAGAAGACAGTGGTATGATATATTTAAAATACTGCAATAGAAAAACTTCCAGCCAAGGATCTTATATCTGGCAAGATTGTCTTTCAAAAACGAGGGCAAGTTTAGAATATTCACTGATAAACAGAAATTGAGAGAGTTTGTAACCAAGAGACCTGTTTTGCAGGAAATACTAAAGGATATGCTATAGTTTGAGAAGAAAGACAGGAGACAAAAGCCTGGAAGGGACTCTAGAAATGAAGCTTATATCAATAAACGTAATTAAAAGTGTCAAAACAGTGGTGAAAATAAAATATGACAGATAATATTCAAACATTTAGGAATAAACTTAACCGAAGATGTAAAGCATGTGTATTCAGAAAACTACAACTCAATGTTATAAGAAATTTTAAAAAGTCTCATATAATGGGAAGAACATTCCATGTTCACAGATTGGAAGACTAAATAACATTAAGGTGTCAATTCTACTCAAATTGATATACAGATTCAATGCAATCGTGATAAAAATTCCACCAGCATTTTTTAAATAAATGGAAAACATGATTATCAAATTTATTTGGAAGGGTAAGCAGTCCTGAATAGCCAGAAGCATCTTAAAAAGGAAAAGCAAAGTTGGAGGACACTCATTTCTGGACTTTAAATCATATTACCAAGCTACATTGGTAAAAATAGCATGGTATTGGAATAAAGACAGACACATAGACCAATAGAACCTAACTGAAAGTTCAGAAACAGACCCTCATATCTATGGTCAAGTAATTTTTGACTAGCCTATCAAACCCACCCAGCTCAGGCAGAACAGTCCATTCAACAAATGGTGCTGAGAAAACTGGATAAATATAGCAAAAGAAAGAAAGAGGACCCTATCTCACACCTTGTACAAAAATTAGCTCAAAATGAATAAAAAACTTAAATATAAAAAGCAAGAATCATAAAGCTTCTAGAAGAAAATGTAGGGAAAAAACTTCAATACCTAGTGGTAGGTGGTGGATTTTTAAAGGAGATAAGAGGCAGACTAAAATGGACTACTGATAGTGTATGAAGAAGTTTTAATTAGCTTTACTGTATAAGTTTGGAAATGTACAGAGTTGATGGTAACACATTATAGTGAGTAACAGCTAGTTTATAAATGGGGACATGGCTGAAACTGGTAGTCTAGGATGTAAATGCCAATTGACAGAAAGTTAGAGATTGATCTAGGGACTGTATATCATAGTAAACCTAGAGGTAGATGAGAATTGTGGTTGATGGTACAGATGCAAGGATGTCTTTTGTGAGGTAGAGCAGATGTACATCACTGTTGCAGGGTGGTGGGAATGTAGAGAGGCATGGGAAAAATACAACTGGAGTGACCTATAGATTGTGATTAACAGTAATAATATAATATTCTTGCCTCTATGCCAAAGATATACAGTGCTTATAATGGGGGAGTATGGAAAACGTGTGCCAAATATATGCTATGGACCTGTTAAAAATCAGATGATATTATCTTATAATCTGTAACAAATGTTCCACCACAGTGTGGTGTGTTGATAGAGGGTTGTTGCTTGGGAATTCTGCACATGTGCATGATTGTTTTGTAAGTTTACAACTTCTGTCATAAAAATATATTTAAAAAATAATAATAGGGTGGGTTGGGGGAAAAATACACCAAATGTAAATAAGGACTAAAATCAGCAGTAAGAGTTTGACAATATTTTTTCATAACTTGTAACAAATGTCTCATGACAATGCAAGGTGGAGTGTTGATGTATGGGACCCTTGTATGGTCTTATGAATGCTTTCTGTGTAAGTTCATAACTTTTACTATACACTTATTATTTATGTATGTTCATGTTTAAATGATATAAATTATAATAATAATAGGGTGGGTTGGGGGAAAATATTTTGGCTAGTAGTAATATTTTGACAATGCTCTTTAATCATTACTTAAAAATGTGTAACAACAATGCAAGTTATTTGTGGAAGGTTTACCTATGAGACTGCTGTATGATGTTATGTATGTTTGTTTTGTAAGTTCACAACTATTGCTATACACTTATTGTTTATGTATGTTCATGTATGAGTGATATACTTCAATAAATTTTTAAAAATTGCCAAAATGAAAACAACAACAACAAAATGTTCATCATCATTAGCTATTAAGGAAATGTAAATGAAAACTACAATGAGTAAGCCCTTCAAAAATATTAGACTGGCCACTAGTAAAAAGTCAGAAAATATAAATGTTGGAGATGATGTGGAGAGATAGGAATGCTTATTCACTGTTGGTGGGAATGTAGAATGGTACAGCAACTGAGGAGGACTGTTTGGCAGTTCCTAAGGAAGTTGTAATAGACTTGCCATGTGACCTGGCAATAACATTCCTAAGAATATATGAGAGCAGTGATCCAGACATCATCATACCTATGCTCACAGAGGCATTACTCACAACAAACAAAAGTTGGAAGTAACCCAGGTGTCCATCATCTTTGAATGGGTAAACAATTTATGGTGTATACATGATGGAATATTATACACTGGTAAGAAGAGCTGAAGTCATGAAGTATATGACAACATGGATGAAAGTGGAGAATATTATGTTGAGTGAAGCAATCCATGTACAAAATGAAAAATAATGTATGATCACACTATTATGAACTAAATTTAATGAGAAAACTCAATGAGTTAATAATTAGAATATATTTCATCAGAAAAATAGAATGAGGGTAGAAAATGGAAATCTGAGGCTTAAACTGCATAACTGGGAAAAAATGGTTGTTTGTAAATCTTTGGAAATGTATAGAAATGGTGAAAGTACATCATAGTGTTTGTAACTAGCAGTGCTATTATATGGTTATGAGAGTGGTTGAAAGGGAAAGTCAATGGTCATGTTTATTAATAGAAGGAAAGCTAAAAAACATGGGACTGGATAACAGTGAAACCTCATGTTAAACAAAAGTATGAGTGATATTACATATATAAGACTGTTTTTTACAATATATAAATACAAATATAATGGAGAGAAGCAAAAAGAATAGAAGCTATGTTCAGCAGTGGAAGCATAGAGAAATTGAGTGGTGATGACCTTTGCTTGTTTTATTATTATTATTGGAATAATGAAAATGTTCTAGAAATGATTAAAGTGATGAATATGCAACTATGTGATTATACTGAGTACAATTGATTGTGCATTTTGAATAGATTTATGCTTTATTAATATGTATCAATAAAATTTATTTTTTTAAAAAATCCCATAGAACTAAACAACAGAAATTTTACCTATGGATTTTCATTGATACAAATGCATTGATATTGATTCATAAACTATAAAAAATGTATCACACTAATGTAAGATGTTAATAAAAAGACAACCATGGGCAGAGGATGGAGGGGGGCATACGGGAAATAACTATACTTTCGCACACTTTCTCCATAGACCTGAAAGTGCTCTGAAAAATAAATTCTATTTTATGAAACTAGAATCCAGGTTACCTGAGTCAGCATTGGTGTAGGGAATAGGGTAAATTTTAAATTGGTATGGAGATACTAATTGTGATGATGGAAAAATGTGGGTGTTGTATGGTAGTGACAATATTGCGAAGGTAAATAACACCATTGAACTGTATATTGGAAACTGGTTAAAATGGAACAGTTTGGTTTATATATGTTACCAGAATAAAAGTTTTAAAAATCATAGACTTATACAACAAAAACAGTGAATCCTAACATAAAGTATGGACTACACTTAACCATATAAATGTCATAACATGGTTTCATCAAATTTTAACAAAACTACCACATTAATGCAAAGTGTTAATAATAGGAAAATCTCTGTATCAGAGTGAAGTATATGGGAATTCTGTATTTTATGCACAATTTATCTGTAAACTATAACTTCTCTAATAAAATATTTACATTAAAGCCTAAAAAATAATTGGGAAATTTTCAGCCATTATTTCCTCCAAAACTCCTGCCCCTTTTCCCTTTTCTTCTCCCTCTGGGATGCCTAAAATACATTTGCACATTTTGTGTTGTCATTTAATTCCCTGATTCCCTGTTGAATTTTTCTTTTAATCTATCTGTCCTATTATGTGTGCAATTTCAAATGTTTTTCCTTCAATGTCATTAATTTTTTCCTCTGCCTGTTCGAATCTGCTGTTTTGTGCTCCCAGCATGTTTTTAATTTATTGCATTGTGGCTTTCATCAGCATCAGATCTGTTACCTATTTATGCATAATTTCTTCTATATGTTCCCCCAGTGTCTTCTTAATATCCATTATCACTTACTTCACTTCAATTAGTTGATTCATAATATTTGATTGGACATCTTTCATTAGTTTTCCCATGTTATGTGTCTCTTCCTCTTTTTTAGTTTGTTTATTAGATTGGACCATGTCTTCCTGTTTCTGAGTATTGGTTGTAATATTTTCTGATATCTAGGCATCTGTTTATCTTGATGGGCTTATTCAGTTGATAAGTGTTTCTCTCTAGTTGAGGGTTATATTCCTTTTGGTTTGTGGCACTTGGTTCCACATATTCTGTATTCATTTAGTTTTCTATGTTCTCCCTGAAAAAGTATTAAGACCATAAAAAAGAAAAAAATATATAGAAGAGAAAATAATAACAACAATAATAATATTATTAATAACAATAAGAGAAAAAGGAATCATAAAAGAACCAGGAAAAAATAAGTATTAATAGTGAAAAATCATAAAAATGAAAAGGAATAAGAATAAATAAAAAAGACAAAATTTAAAAACTGAAACAGGAAAAACATAGAATAAAAGACTGTTAAGTTGATAAAAGAAGAAAGAAATTGAATACAAAGCAGGAAAATGTGAAATGAAGGAAAAGCAACAGAAAAGGGAAAAATGACAGAACAAAAAAATATAAAGGAACTAAATAGAAAAAAGGGAAAAGAAGGAAAATAAAAAACAGAAACAGAGATAAATGAAATAAAAAATAAAAAAAAAACAGGCAAAAAAAGGCATTCTTCTTAAGCCACTAGCAACTGTCTCAGGCTGCTGGTGTTCAACAACCAATCATGTTGCAGCCTGCTCTCCACAGGTAATGTACAAAGCTTTAGAGAACAAAATAAATAATAAATAATAAAAAATATGAAATATAAAATAAATCAAAAAAGCTTAAAAATTTTACTCTATAAGTTCCTTGTCATGAGGTGCTAACTGGGTGCCTGACAACCCCCTGAATCACTCCCTGAATCTCTTCTCTTCAGGGCTGGTTGCTCATCTTACAGCACCTAGGCTGCCTTTCCCCAACACCCTATCCCTCAGGCCTGTTAGGCTATTTTTTTCTTTTAGGAGGTACTGGGGATTGAATCAGGGACCTCATATATGTGAGAAAAGCATTCAACCACTGAACTACACCTGCTTCACTGGTTAGATAGGCTTCTGAAGCTTTGTCTGCCTCTCCCTGCCTCCTTTTCCCTCATGCCAGTTGGATTTCTCATGGTTTTCTTTCTGTCTCTCCTGGCTTCCCTTGCTCTGAACTGTTAGGCATCTGTCACCCTACCCTTTCACTGAACCAGTTCCTCATGCTCCCAGAGCATTTAAGTGTGACAGCCTGCCTGATCAGCTCTCCATTACTCTTTTGCTGGAGCTGCTTCAGTGCTGGCTGGAATCCTTTTTATTTTCCTCTGTACTGCCTAACCTATCTCCCCTCCACCCTCCACTTCACTCTATCTTAGTTTCTTGGGTGCCAGTCCCATACATTTTGGCCCTGCAGCTCCTCCACAGAGATGTCACTTTCACCCTCCATTCGCTGGGCTGGCTGTTACTGAGATTCAAAGTGGGTTCTGCTTATCAAACTCACTGAAGGGAAACCACATTCCACCCTCCTGCAGACCCTTCCTCCTCCCAAGGAGGAGTACCTCCTTTCCTCTCTCAGTTAGCTGCATTGAGCCAGGAGTTTTATGAATGCTGTTCACCTTGAGTGTGGGGGATATGTGTCATTCCCAGTCACAGGAGTGAGAAACTCATGGTTTTCATTTTGACTTCTTTGTCTTGGATGATGCACTTTCCTGGTCTGCAGATCCCCAAAGCAGCTCCCTTGAGCAGCTTTTTTGAGCTTCATTCATTATTTTTGAGAGAGTTGTGCCTTGGCTACCTATGCTGATGCCTTCTTCCCAGAACTCCCCTCCTTTATCTCCTTTAACATATTAAAGACCATTTTAAAGACTTTGCTTGGTATATCTAAAAACTGTATTTTCCATTGATGATTTCTGGATTTTTATTTTGTTTCTATTATAATCTGTTGAAGTCTGAACATTTTAATAATCTAATTATCAATTATGAGATTTAGCTCCTGAACTGTCTTTTCCTTAAGATTGTATTCCGCTAATGATATGTGAGTATTATAATTTTCCAAAGGGTTTCCAATACAGTGTACCAGAAATTGGTTGGCTTCTATAAAGGGGATTTATTAGGAGTAAAGGCTTAAACTTCCAAGTCTGTGAAAAGTCAAAATTAAGGCACCATAAGATGTTCTTTCTCACCACAGTCAACTGCCACGAGTTGAAGCAAGAGGGTCACCGATCTCTGCCAAGGTTTCGGCTCAGCTGAGGCAACCAGGCGTGAGGCTTGTCTCTTTCTGGAACTCCTCTATCAGTCTTGGCTGCTTCAATTTTCCCCCAAGTTCATCTGGAAGATATTGGGCATATGGCTTTTCTCTCCCTGGGCCTCAGCTCTTTGAGCATCTCAGGCGCTTCTCTTCTTGAACCTCAGTTTGTGGTGAAACTGGAGTGTATCCCTCACATGGAAGGATCAAATATACTGGCTTCCTTTTTCTCTGTGTCTATCTCTCTTTTTCTCTATTTTTACCAAGACCCAGCAAAAGAGCAGAGACTCAATCTGAGTCATGTTTCCCTGACATAGTCTAATTGAAAGGGTCTCACACCCAAAGGAATAGATTAGTTTACAAATATAATCTTTCTCTTTTTGGGATTCCCCAAATTTATCCTGCAACAAGCATGGATTTTTGAGTGCCAGGAGCTAATAAAAAAAATCTAACAATCACCATTTATGGTCTTTGCAAATAGACTCTATATTACATGGTGCTCTCCTTAAAAGTTTTGAAAAATTTAAAAACCCAGATAGGTTGGTCCCTATAGGAAATGAACTGTTCATCATTCAATCATTGCAAAATTATTTTGGCATATGTCCTTTCCCACTTAAGAACCGGCATTTTAAAAAAAAATAGAAATGATAAAGAAGATCAGCTTGAGGCAAATGTTAAATGTTGGCTCTTCTCTGTCTTTTCTAAGCCTGCATCTTCTCCTGGGTATGTGCCTGCTTATGGCCTTAGATATTCCCCCATTTATAGGAGTAAATTAAATGCCTCCTCTACTTCCTTTGAAATACTCCCTTCCTGACTACTCTATTGCATGAATTGAAGCAGTTATCCTTTGCCCAATGTCATTTTGACTTATTTGATTCTCACTTTGCTTAACTGTCAGCAAACTGGTTCTGCCTGCATGGCAAGTTTTGCGAAGGCAAGTCCAAAAGGAGTTTCATGGTTCATACTTTCATGGCATCCTCAAAAGACTGGCTGGACCATACAGGCACCCCAGTAAACATAGGGGGGTTTAATCTGTTCTCTCTCTAATAAGAGCATGGACATACTGGGAGTGTGTACTAGTTCTCTATTATGCCAGGGAGTGGAAGTGGGCAGCAAGGGCACCCTTGCTCCTCTATAATCTAGAAGAATTTAGAATCTGGTTCTCAGAAATGGTGAGACAGAGGTTATGTGTGTATTGATAAAATCCTAAGTTAGCTAAGTGCATTATGCAATATGCTCTCAGAAACAACATATCTAATGTGCCATTGAACAGTTAGGAACAACTCTTATTGTTAGTATTATTTTAAGAAAATAAGAAATCTCCCATAAATTTAATGTCCACCCTTATTCAAAGTCCTTGGGACC
>JAQZBX010027907.1:0-28091 GCA_029593785.1 Cabassous unicinctus
GTGCTCCAGATACTCCACTGGCTCCTCAGGCTCCACAGGCTCCACAGGTCTCCCTGGGCTCCACAGGCTCCATGGGCACCATCACCACCATGGACATGCACAGGCTCCACAGTCTTCCACAGGCCCCACAGGACTGCACAGGCTCCACTAGCATCCACAGGCTCCACAGACACCATAGGCCCCATGGGCTCCACAGCCTCCATGGGCCCCAAGGGGCTCCACAGGCTCCATGGGCTCCACAGGCCTACTTGGGTTCCACGGACTCCAGGGGCTCCATGGACTCCAAGGGCCTCCATGGGCTCCATGGGCTCCACAGGATCCACAGCCCTCCATGGGCACCGTGGGCTCCATGCCTCCATAGGCTTCATGGGATCCATGGCCTTCACAGGCTCCACAGGCCTCCATGGGCTCCATAGGCTCAATGGACTCCATGGGTTCCACAGGCCTCCATGGGCTCCATGGGCTCCACAGTCTCCATGGGTCTGCAAAGGCCCTTTGGGCCTCTATGGGCACCATAAGACCCACAGGCTCCATAGGCTCCATGGGCTCCATGGGCTCCATGTAATGCACAGGCCCCAATGGCGTCCATGGACTCCACAGTCTCCAAGGGTCCAGAGGCCTGCTCAGGCTCCACAGGCCTCATGGGATCCATGGGTTCCTCAGGGTCCACTGGCCTCCATGGGCACCACAGGCACCACAGGCTCCATGGGCACCACAGGCTCCACAGGCCTGCACCAACTCCACGTGCTCCACAGGCTCCAAAGGGCTACACAGGCTCCCCAGTCCTCCAAGGACTCCACGAGCTCCACTGTTTCCACAAGTTCCATAGGCTCCACAGTCTCCATGTGCTCCACAAGATCCACAGGCTCCATGGACTCCACAGGCTCCATGGACTAAATAGGCTTGTACAAGTTCCACAGGCCTCCCTGGGCTCCACAAGATCCACAGGCTCCACAGTCTTCACATGCTCCACAGACTCCACTAGCTCCACAGGCCTGCACAGGATCCCCAGATTCCATGGACTCCACAGGCTCCATGGGCTCCATTGGCCTGTACAGGCTGCACAGGTCTCCCCAGGCTCCACATGCTCCACCAGCACCACAGGCTCCATATGCTCCACCGGTGTACACAGAATCCACAGGATCCACTGGATTCACAGGACTGTATAGTCTCCACAGACCTTCCCGGTCTCCACAGTCTCACCAGACTGCATGGAATCCATGGGGTCCACAGGCCTGCATGGGCTCCACAGGCCTCCACAGGCACCATGGGATCCATGGGATCCACAGGCTTGCACAGGCTCAACAGGCTCCATAGGACTACACAGGCTCCACAGGCCTTAATGAGCTCCACAAGCTCTGTGGGCTCCATGAGCTCCACAGACCTCTACATGTTCCACAGGCCCCCCAGGCTCCAATCTCCACAGACTCCATGGGTCCCATGGGCTCCATGTGCTCCACAGCCTCCACAGGAGCCATGGGCTCCACACCTCCAAAGGCTTAGAGGTCATTATGTTGATGAAGAAAGCAAGACACAAAAGGAGAAATACTGTATGATTGCATTATGATGAACCAAATATATTATGCAACATATTGTATGATTCAGAAAAAGTTTATACATGTCCAGTACATTTGAGAAATGGATGTTTCTATTCAACTTTTTCTTTTTTTTTTTTTGGATACTTTAAAATATTTATTTTCTGTGTTGTTTTTAGAAGTTACTTTTATTTATTTAAAATTAATTAATTAATTTTTAAAAATGATATTTAGATTACATAAATGTTACACAAAAGATATAGGGATTCCCATATGCCCCACTCTCCACACCTCCCACCCCCTCCCACATAAACCTCCTTCATTGTGTGGCACATTCATTTCAATTGATAAGCACATCCTGGGGCTTTGCCATTAAGCATGGACCATAGTTCACATTGTAGTTTACTCTCTTTCCACACAGTTCTGCATGATATGTGGTGATATAAAATGGCCTATATCTGTAATTGCAACATCACTCAGGACGATTCCCAAGTCCCCAAAAAGCCCCGTATTGCAACTGTTTTTCCATCCCCCTGTCTCAGAGCCTCCTGTGGTCACTGGTTCCACACCAATGTTGTAGTTTCCTCCATTAGTAGAATCACATTATGTCTATAGTAGAATACCAGTAAGTCCACTCTAGTCCATAGCTCTGTCCCCAATCCTGAGGATTCTGGGATGCTGGCATCCACTCCATCTCCAATTGAGAAGAAGCTTATATCCCATGGGGAAGATGGATGGGGCTATCCTGCCTGCAGCTGCAGACTCTCTCCGTTCCCTGGGGTGGCCATTGTCCATCATGTTCTCCCTGCCAGTTGTCTTGAGTGAGTCCAATGAGCTGTAGAGTAGGTGTTGCAACTCCACTGAGGTTCCAGGCCCATTGGCACATGCACAGCCCAAAGACTGAGGTCTCTGGATGTACACCTATGAACTCCAGCAGCAAATATAGGTTTGGGTAGAAGGGACAGATGAGCCATGTGCACTGAAGACATAATTGAGTCCAAATCTGTCACTCTCAGGAGCACAAACTCCAAGGTACAGCCCACTGGCAAGTCACCAAATTCTGGAGCTTTCCACTGTAACCATAGGACCTGGGTGTCTCCAGAGCCCTCAGGGACCCCACTATTTGTGGTAGTATCCACTTTGTAATCTATGAGAGCTTGCTGAGATGTGCATAAGCGTTACCTCTGGGATGAACTCCCGACTCCCTTTGAAGTCTCTTAGCCATATAAACTCATTTGTCTTTACATTTTCCCCTTTTTATTTGAGGGCTTTTTTCCAATTCCATTGCTAGTTGGTGTTTGGTAGCAATCCCTCAGTGCCAGGGAGGCTCATACCTGGGAGTCATGTCCCATGCTGTGGGGCAGGTAATGCATTCATATGCTGAGTTTGGCTTAGAGTGAAGCCACATTTGATCAACAAGGAGGCTTTCAAGAGGTAACCCTTAGGTACCCCATATCAATAGGATGTTTAAATATCAAGAGCAAAGCCTCATAAACTAGTCATCAATATCAAAGGCCCATCAGTCAATCATCCGCCTTCACCAGTCACTGTCCCTGCACTTGGGGGACTGCTGCTGCCACCTTAGAGAATGTGGCAGAGCTCTCCAGGATGGGAATTCACTTTTCTCTCGGATATTGTGTGAGTCTCCACCCACTGGGACAATGCTCCATGAACATTTGAACATTTTTACATATCTTATATGTATGCTTAGGTGAATTCCTTCCCATGCATCCCCCATCACTGACACCTCACACCACTGATCCTCCCCCACCCCAGTGGTAACTTTTCTGTAATCCCAAGCTTCCTCAAAATTGAAGCAATTAAAATAGCCAAACAAAATTAATAGGAAAGTGCATCAATCATGATAAGTTCAAATATAAGAACTAAAATACATTAAAAAAATTTTTAAAACTAAATTTAAAAGATTGGGGTATTAAAAAAATGAAAAATATTACCAAACTTTTTTTTTTTGACATTTTGCATTTCATCACCACATTATCTCATGTGCTGTCTGTACCATGGCATCATCCCCTACTCATTCCCCATGTCTCACTATATTTCATCTTGTTTTCAAAGAAGTTTTAGGTCACAATAAAGTCACACAGAGAATACGGGAGACTCTCATATACCCAACATTGTCCCCCTTTCATCCCACGTGTATTAATGCCTTTTTATATGTGAATGATACCTTTGTTATAACTGATATACAAATATTGAAACATAGCTTCTTAACATGGTCAATGGTTTACATTATGGTTTAAATTTTAGACCATATACTTTTATAAATTTTGATGATATTTATCATGTCCTGTGTCCATCATTGTAAGATTATGTAGAATACTTCCACCGCCCAGTAAATGCCCCCTCTTTGATTTATTCTATTCCTCCCTCCCCCTCCCCTTGGGGATCCCAGTGACCCCCTGGTTTCACTCCTTGGATGACAAGATCCATAGTTACATGCAACAAGACTGAGGTCTTGACACACTGGTTTGTCCTCCCCTATTAGGAACTGCCCATGCTCTCGAGAGTCTCCCGCCTGTCTATTTGTGAACAAATCCATCCTCCTGAGGATGGGAGTCCAACTTCTTCCCGCTCATTATGTGTGTCTCCACCCACTGATAGAACATATAATGACAGAAAGTTCACTCACACACTCCCTAGAATCCTATTCCAGGTGGGCCTTGTCCTGAATACCCCATCCAAAACCCTAAACCAGTAACACTTCATTGTGATATTGCCATAAAAGCATTCCCAACTTTGTGCTTTCAACCACATACCCACAAATCCCACTGTTCACCTGGGCCTCCTCTCTACCCTCCCTGCAGTACACTGGACATTCCAACCCACCCTTCCCAACCTACCCACCTGTCAACCCTGCATCACCCAACTCAATAATATCACTACCCTCCTGTCATATCCCTTCAATACTTGACTATGCCCTTGAGCAGACTCAGGTGAAAGAGTGTTTTCTTATTTTTTAATTGTTAATGTTTCAATCAGTAAACATACAAAATAAAAATAAAAAAGATATTGTATGATTCTATTTATATAAAATGTAAATATAAATCAATTTATAAAGATGAACTTTGATTAGTGTTTACGTAGGGCTAGGAAAGGCATGCTAAGGGGTGTGGAGTTTTTCTTTTCTTTTTGGAGAAATGAAATAATTCTCAAAGTTTTTCTTATGATGATTGCACAACATTGCAATTATACTAAAAGCCATTGATTATACACTTTAGATAGATCGTATGGTATGTGAATATATCTGAATAAAACTAATAAATAAATAATTGTGCTAGAATAGCCAGAAATAGTAGCTCTGTACAGCAGGGGAAACAGATTGAGGGATGAAGCTTCTTGTTTATTATTATTATTATTGAAATAATGAAAATGCACTACTGATGATTGAAGTGATGAATGCACAACAATGTGATGTAACAAATACGATCGATCATATCCTTTGGATGTATTGTATGATTTATTAATATGTATCAATAAATTCATTAATTTATTAATATGTATCAATAAAATCACACCAAGGAGAACCGCCAGCCTAGGTGCGAACAAGCTGGCAGTGAAATGACGGGATCCCCAAGGCCTGCCTTTCGGTGTCTTCCCACCCTGTCGCTGCTCCGCATTCCAGTTGGTTCATGTCATGTCAGTCAACCCACTCTGACCCCTTGGGCCCACCCCACCCCACATCAATCCCGTGTGCCAGTCGGATCATGTGTTGATTGGCTGCTGTGAGCTGTCCATCACAGAGTGGGCCATGCCCTCTTTGGGGGCAGAGCCCTGGCTCCGGCGCACTCCTGTTCCCTCAAGCCACGCCCAGTCCACAGGGTGTTTTGGAGCCATGACCACGCTGAGCTGGTGCATGTGTTCCAGCTGCGAGGATGCGTCAGGACCCAGGAGTGCAGCGAGGGACGGAGTATCTGCCCTGCGGTGCGGGTGGTAGGCCGAGCGAGTGAGGACCGCCCTCGGGACCCACGCCCCCGGTCCCATGGTAGCAGTGAGATTGCGGGCGCAACTTGGCGGTGGGGCGGGTGCGGGTTCTGTCAGCAGTGGGGCAGCACACGGGGCCTGCGGGAAACCCTGTAAGCACAGAAAAGAGGGGCGAGCAACCCTCCCCTCCTGTGCTTCGCGAGCGCCTGTCCTGCGCACCTGTAAAGATCCCGCTCCCTTGCTGTGCGCAGGGGCTGCGCGGGGGCTCCAGAAAGTTGTGTGCGGCACCAACTCTGGGCCGGTTGGGGACGTGGCCATGCTGGGCTCAGGGCGCTGCTTCCGCGTGTGACTCATGGGTGGGCAGGGTGCGTGGGGTCCTGCCAGGAGTCCTGGCCCAGAGGGCTATGCTGAAGCGTGGGGATCAATGTCAGAATAAGAATCCAGGGCCCAAGCCGCAGGGTGGCCCCCTCCACCCATGATCCTTACCTCCCACGGCCCCTCCTCCATGACCCCTCCCTCAACAGCCCCACCCCCACGGTCCTTATCCTCCTATGGCCCTTACGTCTCCACAGTCCTTACCCCCACGGCCCATCCACCCCAAAGGTTCCTCCACACCAAGGTCCCTCCCCTGTCCCTCCCATGGTCTCCCCGCAGCCCCACCCTCTGCCCTCCACCCTCCCTCCTGACCCTCAGCAGTGCCTAAGGTCATTCCCCTTGCAGGGCTCCTCCTTCCCAGGCCCTTTTCTTCAGATGTGCCTCAGAGCCAGGTGGAGGCTGCATAGCTTTCTTCAACTCCCACCTGGAAAGGGCCTGCTCAGTGCCTGGCCTTCAGCAGCTGGCTTTTAAAGGGGTTATTGCCACATGCCCAAGGGAAGGGCTCAAGGGAGCGGTGTGATTGACACCTGGTATGTACCCTGGGGAACACAATGAATGGGAACCCCTCCTGGGAGGGTCCTAGGGGCACAGGTTTCTGCCCAGCCTGGGAGTTTTACAGGGTCCCTAGCACTTTGCAAGTAAGAGTGTGTATCCAACCCCAGAGATCTTCATCTTAGGCACATTGCTTTCTTTAGATCTAAGCCCTGGTGAGTTACTTGAGCCTTTAATTTTCACTCTTCCTCCCCTGTTTTACTTCTGCTTTCTTGGAGTATGTAGGGCATGTAAAGTCTGGGGTCTAGGGGCACATTCCCACTGTGGCCCCTCCTAGCTGTGTAACTTCACTTCATTTTTTTTTATAAAATTTATTTTGTTCACTTAATAATTGAATATATAAACAATAATTTAAAAATAAAAAGAAAACGCTGTTGGATAAAAATATACTTTTCTCCATTAAATGTACTAGATTATATATATATATATTTGAATCATGCAATATGTTACACAAAAGATTTGGTACATAGTAATGCAATCATACAGTATTTGTCCTCTTGTGTCTGGCTTGCTTTGCTCAACATAATGTCCTCTAGATTCATCCATGTTGTCATGTGCCTTATGACTTCGTTTCTTAAAGCTACATAATATTCCATTGTGTGAATACACCACAGTTTATTTATCCATTCATCAGTAAATGGACACCTGGGTTGTTTCCAACTTTTGGCATTTGTGAATAATAGCGCTATGAATATCGGTGTGCATATGTCTGTTCGCGTCACTGCTCTCAGTTTTTCTGGATATATACCTGGTAGTAGTATTGCAGGGTCATGTGGCAAGTCTGTATTCAACTTCTTTAGGAACTGCCAAACAGTTCTCCACATTCACTGTATGATTCTGCAGTCCCACCAACAATGAATAAGTGTTCCTATCTCTCCACATCCTCTCTAGCTCTTGTGGTTCTCTGTGGCATGAGAGGATAATTGGTGAGAGGTGTCAATGATGGGAGATACATGGGAGGATGCTCACCTCGGCATACATATAAGGCATGTAAGTGTGTTTAAATGTTCATGGGCCATTGCCATGGTAGGTGGAGATCATACAATAATTGAAAGAATGTCAAATTCCCATCCTCGGGCGCTCTGCCACATTCTCTAATAGGTCAGCAAGAATTCCCCAAGTGCAGGGGCAATGGCTAGTGAAGGAGGATGGTCTCCTGATGGGCCCTTGATGATGATGACTGTGGGTATGAACCTTTATTCTTCAAATTGAAACTTAGTATTATAGCATGGATAAGAGTTGCCTTCTGGGAGCCTCCTTTTTGCACAAATGTGGCCTCTCTCTTAAGTCAAACTCAGCATATAAATACATTTCATTTCTCCTAGTGTGGGGCATGATCCCTGGGTATAAGCTTCCCTGGCACTGAAGGATTACTACCAAGCATCAACTTGCAATGCAACTGGAAAAAGACCTTGAACAAACTAAATAAAAATGAGTTTATATGGCTGAGACTTCAAAGAGAGTTGGCAGGTCATTCCAAAGGTTATACTTATGCACATCTCAGCAGGATCTCTTTGACAGCCAAAGAAGATACTACCCCAAATAGCATTGCTCCTGAGGGCTCTGGAGACATCCAGACAATAGAGTCAGGGCAGACAGCTCAAGAGTTTGGTGCCTTGCCAGTGGGCCCCACTTTGGAATTTATGCTCCCCAGAGTGACAGAGTTGGACTCAATTGTATATTCTGTACACATGGTTCTTCTGTCCTCTTTGAACCTACAGTTAATGCTAAATTTAGTACTGCAGATGCCTGCATGCCCCCCAGGCAGATTGGGAGGAGGCTCGGCAGCATGGGGGAGCTTGAAATTCGATAGTTAAAGCTGCAGGTCTATTAAAGGAGGTACCACATTTTGTTACCCATGCACCAGTTAACAGACATTCATATGTTTTTTTCCAGTTTTTGCTGCCATGAATTTGCCTCGGGAATCATTGCATGAACATATTTTCATTTGTCTTGGGTAGATTTCTCAGAGTGGAATTAGCAAGAATTATGGTAAGTTTATATTTTTAAGAAGCTGACAATTGTTTCCCAAAGTGACAGCACCATTTTGCATTCTTACCAGAAATGTGTGAGGGCTCCAGTTTTTCCACATCTTTAACAGGTGGCATTATCTCTCTTGATTTTAGCCATTCTAGTATATGTATATGATAACTCATAGCAGATTTTATTTCGTATTTCCCTAGTGATGAAAATTGAACGTTTTTTCTTTGGTATATGTGTATTCACATATTTTCCCATTTTTAAGTGCTGTTTTCCTTTTTTAAAAAAATCAATTTTACTGATACATATCAACACAGCATACAATTCATCCAAAGTGCACAATCAGTGGTTTTCGGTACAATCACATAGTTGTGCATTCATCACCTCTGTCATCATTAGAGCATTTACATTATTTCAATAATAATAAACAAAAATAAATAAATAAGAAAATCCATCACCTCTCAATCTCTCTAAGTTTCCCATGCTGTCCACAGCTCCCATTTCTGGCTGTTTTTGAAAAATACTTTTTCTTTCCTATATAAATGATTTTGTATTTACATTTTATATACATGGAATCATCTGCTATGTTATACAATACATTTAGTTCATAGTAATGCAATATTCCTGTATTTGTCCTTTTGTTTCTGGCTTGCTTCACTCAGCATACTGTCCTGCAGGTTCATACATGTTGTCATATGCTTTACAACTTCATTTATTCTTACAGCTGTGTAATATTTCATCATGTGGATATACCACAGTTTGTTTATCCATTCATCAGTTGATGGGCATCTGGGTTGTTTCCAGCTTTTGGTAATCATGAATAACACCACTATGAACATAGGTGTGCAGATGTGTATATTCATGTCACTGCTCTGGGTTCTTCTGTGTATATACCTGTAACCATTGGCCAATTTGATGTAATTATGAATTCCAAAAATATAATTGGATCATTCCTGTAAAGTGATCTGTTAATCTGTGCATGATTAAGTTATGATTAGGGCGTTGACTGGGCCACATTAGTAGGGCATTAAGCCCCATCCCTTGGTGGGTGGGGAATCGAATATAAAAGGCAAAGCAAAGACAAGAGTTGAAGCAGTCTTTTGAGAAGCAGTTTTGATGTTGGAAAGAATGCCTCATGAGAAGAGAAGCAAGCCGTTCACCTGATTGTCTACAGCTGACCTTGTGGAGGAAATAGGAGCTAAGCCCAGAGAGAAACACAGCCCTGGGAAGAGAGGAACCCCAGAAGCCTGAACCCTGGCAAATGCCGGCAGCTGTCTTGCTCTAACACGTGGCAATGGACAGTGGTGAAAAAAGAAATATAACGATTTATGGTCTGGTATCTGTGGAATTCTACCCCAAATAAATACCCTTTGTAAAGACCAACCCATTTTTGGTATTTCACATTAGCACCCCTTTGGCTGACTAATACAGAATTTGGTACCGAGGAGTGGGGAAATGCTTTTGTAATTACCAAAATGTTGGAACAGTTTTATAAATGGGTAAGGGGTATTTTTGGGAGGAATTGTAAAACGCTTGATGGAAAAGTCCTAGATCACTTTGAAGAGACTTTTGATAGTAATATGGACACTAAAGAGACTTTCTATGATGCCTTAGAAGTAAATGGTGAAACTATTTTTTGAAACTGGAGGAAAGGCAATCCATGTTTTAAAGTTGCAGAGAACTTAGCAAGATTAACTCCTGGTGTTATATGGAAGACAGAATTTGAAAATGGCAAACCTGAGCATTTAGCAGAAGAACTTTTCAAAGTAAATTCGGAGAATGCGGCTTGGCTTCTCTTTGCACCTTATAGCAAAATAATAGAAGAGCGAAATACACTAAGGACTGAACTTTTGGGCACAAAGAAAACAGAAACTGATTCCAGAACTTCCAAGTTTCTGGAAATCAAATTCCCAGATGAAAATGCCCTATTTGAAGATTTTACTGAACTTTGAACTTGTAAATAAAAATTGAAGATGCAGTTATCTCAGAAGGACTTGTGGAAAGTCTTACTGTCTGATGGCTTGGAACCTTGCTTCCTGTATGCTAAAACAACAAGGTTTTTGAGAGAGCTGTATGAACAAAACCACTGTCAGCTTGGACAAAAGAGAAAATGGAAAGGAGAGATTGGAGGAGAATCAGTTTTAAGAAGAAAACTGTGGAAGCAGAGATCTGGACTTAAGACATCTCCTTGGGTCAAGGGAGAAGCCCCAACCATTTATACAGAGAGGGTGAGTTTGCCCCTGCAGTTGAAGAGGGTGGATGTTCCTACCCAAAGTTCTGAGAAAGTTTTGATGCCCCATGGTGCAGAGAGGATGAGCTTTCCCCAGCAGTTGAAAAGGGTGGATATACCCACCCAATGTTCAGAAGGAGTTTGGCCACCCCAGGGTGCAGAGAGGGTGGAGCACATCCCTCAAAGATTAGGGCAGTTAAGGTCAACACCCCATAGGTCTGAGAGGGGTGTACCTGTCCCCCATGGATTAGAGAAGGCCAGGTGGTCAACCCATTGCTCTGAGAGGGTTGAACCTGTATGCCAAAGGTTAGGGAAGGCCAGGTAGTCAACTCGTTGCTCTGAGAGAACTGAACCTGTATGCCAAAGGTTAGGGGGAATGTTGTCTTGACCTCACTGTACTAGGGGGGTTAAGACTCTAACCCAAGATTTGGGTAAGGTGTGGCAATCACACCAACACTCTTGGAGGGTGAGTTCTGGAGCTTGGTCAACACCCAGATGCTTGATGAGGGTGGAACCAAGCAAATGGCCTTTGGGCAAGCCTGTGGAAAGGGTGGGTTCCCATGTGGCCCCAAGGAGAAGAATCTATCTTCTTAAGAATGACTCTCAAAATTTGAAATCGAATTGAAGATGCCCTGCAGGTTTACTGAACTGCAGAGGATCCATGACTCATGTTTAACATCCCAATTTCTTCTTATGATATTGAAAATGTTTACCCTTTGTCTTTCCATTTGTGTATTGGAAGCAGTTAAATGGTTTTGTAAGTTTCAGAGGTCTATTGCAGATGGGACTTTGCCTCAAGAGGAACTGTATTTCTCTAAAACGATTATGATATGATTTTGTAGTTGAATTGTTACTGGTTTAAGGTTTTTTGAATATTGTAATGTATTTTTGGAATTCAGAGGGTGGAGTGTAACCATTGGCCAATTTCATGTAATTATGAATTCCAAAAATATAATTGGATCATTCTTGTAAACTGATCTGTTAATCTGGGCATGATTAAGTTATGATTAGGTCATTGACTGGGCCACATTAGTAGGGTGTTAAGCCCCATCCCTTGGTGGGTGGAGAATCGAATATAAAAGGCAAGGCAAAGAACAGAGTTGAAGCAGTTTTTGAGAAGCAGTTTTGATGTTGGAAAGAATGCCTTATGAGAAGAGAAGAAAGCCATTCACCTGCTTGTCTACAGCTGACCTTCTGTAGAAAACAGGAGATAAGCCCAGAGAGAAACGCAGCCCTGGGAAGAGAGGAACCCCAGAAGCCTGAACCCTGGCAAATGCCAGTAGTTGTCTTGCTCTAACAAATGGCAATGGACAGTGGTGAGAAAAGAAATATAATGCTTTATGGCCTGGTATCTGTGGAATTCTACCCCAAATAAATACCCTTTGTAAAGACCAACCCATTTTTGGTATTTCACATTAGCACCCCTTTGGCTGACTAATACAATACCCAATGTTGGTATTACAGGGTCATGTGGTAAATCTATATTCAACTTCTTTAGGAACTGTCAAACAGTCCTCCCCAGTGGCTGTACCATTCTGCATTCCTGTCAACAGTGACTTAGTTGTGTTCTCATTTTCATTTGTCTTAATACATTTACTGGCTTCCCTTGCAATTTCTTCTGTGACCCACTGATTATTTAGGAGTGTGTCATTTAGCCTTCACACATTTGTGAATTTACCCTTTTCCTGTTTGCTATTGATTTCCATTTCATTCCCTTATGATCTGAGAAGGTGCTGTGTATAATTTGTCATTTTATATTTATTGAGAGCTGCATTGTGCCCTCACATGTGGTCTACCCTGGAGAAGGATCCATGGGCATGTAAAAGGAATGTATACCCTGCTGAGTTTGGATGCAGCATTCTGTATATGTCTTTTAGGTCTAACTCATTTATCATATTATTTAAATTCTCTATTTCCTTGTTGATCTTCTGTCTAGTTCTGTGTAATGATGTGAGTGGTGTGTTGAAGTCTCCAATGGTTATTGTAGAGATGTCTATATTTCCCTTCAATTTTGTCAGAGTTTGTCTCATGTATTTTGGGGCACCCTGGTTAGGTGCATAGATATTTATGCTACTTATATCTTCCTGGTGGATTGTCCCTTTTATTAATAATTAATGGCCTTCTCTATCTCTTACAATTTTTTGCCTTTAAAGTCTCTTTTGTCTGATAATAGTATAGTTGCCCCTGCTCCTTTTTGGTTGCTATTTGCATGGAGTATCTTTTTCCAATCTTTCACTTTCAGCTGGTTTGTATCGCTGGGTCTAACGTGGGTCTCTTGTAAGCAGCACATGGACTGCTCGTGTTTTTTTATATACATTTTGTCAGTCTATATCTTTTTATTGGCGAGTTTAATCCATTCACATTCATTGATATTACTCTAAATGCGTTATTTATTTTCACCATTTTATTCTTTGGTTTTCATTTGTCATATCTTTTGGTCTGTCTTTTTACTCTTTTGGTTATCCTGCTATTTTTTCTTCTGTACTCCCATTCAGGCCTCTCTCTCCTGTCTTTTTCTTTCAGGCCCTAAGAATTTCTTTAATATTTCATGCAAGATGAATTCTTTTTTACAAACTCTCTTAGTTTGTGTTTGTTTGTGACTGTTTTATACTTATATTCATGTTTGAAGGACAATTTTCTGGATGCAGAATTCTTGTCTGGCAGTATTTCTCTTTCAGTTTCCTAACTGTATCATACCACTGTCTTCTTGCTTCCATGGTTTCTGATGAGAAATCTGCACTTACATCTTACTGGGTGTTTCTTGTAAGTGATGGTTTGCGTCTCCCTTACTGCTCTCAGAATTTTCTCTTTATCTTTGATATTTGACATTCTGAGTAATAAGTTTCTTCAAGTATGTTGTATTAGTCAGCCAAAGGGGTGCTAATGTGAAATACCAAAAATGGGTTGGTCTTTACAAAGGGTATTTATTTGGGGTAGAATCCACAGTTGCCAGGCCATGAAGCATAAGTTTCTTCCCTCACCAAAGTCCATTGTCATGTGTTGGAGCAAGACAGCTGCCGACATTTGCCCAGGGTTCAGGCTTCTTGGCTTCCTCTCTTCCCGGGGCTGCATTTCTCTCCAGGCTTAACTCCTGTTTCCTCCACAAGGTCAGCTGTAGGTGATCAGGTGAACGGTTTGCTTCTCTTCTCCTGGGGCCTTCTTTCCAACATCAAAGCTGCTTCTCAAAGACTGCTTCTCAAAACTGTTCTCTGCCTTGCCTTTTATATTTGATGCCCCACCCAGCAAGGGGTGGGGCTCAATGCCCTAATCATAACCTAATCATGCCCAGATTAACAGATCAGTTTACAAGCATGATCTACATATATTTTTAGAATTCATAATTACATCAAATTGGCCAACAGTTACATATGTCTATTCAGATTTATTTTGATTGGGGTAAGGTGAGCTTCTTGGACATGTATGTTCATTTCTTTTGTGAGAGTTGGGAAATTTTCAGCTATTATTTCCTCAAATACTCCTGTTGCCCCTTTTCCCATCTCTTCTCCATCTGGTACTCCTATGACATGTATATTGTTGCATTTTGTGTTGTCATTCAATGCCCTGAGCTCCTGCTCAATTTTTTCCATTTTTTTCTCTCTCTTCTTTTTTCTCTTCAAATCCAGCTATTCTGTCTTTGGTATCAATTCTTGTGTCATTTCAAGTTTGCTGTTGTAAGCCTTTAATGTGTTTTTGATTTCACCTATTGTGTCTTTCATTCCCATGAGCTCTGTTACTTTTCTCTTCTGTATTTCAAATTCTTCTTTGTGCTTGCTTAACATCTTCTTGATGTCATTCACCTCTTTAGCCATAATGTCTTTCATCCCATTAATTTGATTTTGGAAATTTGTATGCTTCTCGTTAACTAGTTCTCTCAAATCCTGCATCTCTTCTGGGACTTTGATATATTCCTTTTCCTGGTCCATGGCTTCCATTTTCTTAGTCTGGGTCATATATTTTTGCTGATGTCTAGGCATTTGATTAGGATGTAGTTTACTCAGATGCTCAATTTCTTTCTCTTTCATTGGGATTTCATGGCGGGAGTCTGTGTGTTACTGCTGCTCTTTGATTCTTTGTGTGAACTGGATCATTAGGGTTGTCCCTGTTAGTTGCTGAAACCTGGGCTCTTGACTCAGTAATGGGTTGCAGACCTGTTTCCTAGGTCCTTACGGGGGAGGCTATAAAGGCCAGGAAAAGATTCTCTAGTTTATTTTTAATTTTCTCATGTGTACTATCTAGTTCTGCCAGCAGATGGGACTCCTTGGCAGCCCTCTCAGTTCAATTCTAGTTGAAGTGGTTTTTTTTTTTTAATTTTAATTTATTTTTTACTTTATTTTGTATATTTAATAATTGAAAATATAAATGATTAAAAACTGAAATGTAAACTGATGAATAAATACATACATTTCTCAGTTAAAACTGGATACATAAAACTTTTTAAAAATCAAACAATATGTTACACAATATATTTGTTCAAAATAATGCAGTCATACAGTATTTGTCTTTTAGCGTCTGGCTTGCTTCACTCAACATATTGTCCTCTAGATTCATCCATGTTGTCATGCTCTAATGACTTTATTTCTTCTTACAGCTGTGTAATATTCCATCGTGTGAATAGACTACAGTTTGTTTATCCATTCATCTCTTGGTGGACACCTGGGTCATTTCCAGTTTTTGGCACTTGGGAATAATGTTGCTATGAACATCCATGTGCAGATGTCTGTTTGTGTCACTGCTTTCAGTTCTTCTGGGCTTATATCCAGTGGTGGTATTGCAGGGTCATGTGGCAAGTCTGCATTCAACATCTTTAGGAACTGCCAAAGAGTCCTCCCCAGTGGCTGTACCGTTCTACATTCCTGCCAACAGTGAAAAGTGTTTTTATCTCTCCACATCCTCTTTAACACTCGTAGTTCTCTATCTTTTTAATAGTGGCTATTCTGATAGATGTGAAATGATATCTCATTGTAATTTTGATTTGCATTTCCCTAATCATTAGTGATGTTGAGCATTTCTTCATGTGCTTTTTTGCCATTTGTATTTCTTCTTTGGATAAATGTCTATTCAAGTCTTTTGCCCATTTTAAAATTAGGTCATTTGTCTTTTTATTGTTGAGTTGTAACATCTCTTTATATATCCTGGATATTAAAACCTTATCAGATATGTGATTTCCAAATATTTTTTCCCAGTGATTTGGCTGCCTTTTCACCCATTTGACAAAGTCCTGTGAGATGCAAAAGTGCTTAATTTGAGGAGGTCCTATTTATCTGTTTTTTTTTGTTGTCGTTTTTGCACGTGCTTTGGGTATAAGGTCCAAGAATTCACCACCTACTTCAAGGTCTTGAAGATGTTTCCCAAAATTTTCTTCTAGGAGTTTTATGGTCCTGGCTTTTATATTTAGATCTTTGAGCCATTTTGAGTTGATTCTTGTATGAAGGCTGGGATAGGGGTCCTCCCTCATTCTTTCCATTACAGATATCCAGTTCTCCCAACACCATTTGTTGAAGAGACTTTTTTTCCATTAACATGGACTTGGTAGGTTTGTCAAAAACCAGTTGACTGTGTAGGTGAGCATTTATTTTTGGCTTTGCAATTTCTATTCCACTGATCAATGTGTCTTTCTTCATGCCAGTATCATGCTGTTTTGACCACTGTAGCTTTGTAATGTATTTTAAGGTCAGGCAGTCAAATTCTTCCTTTGTCAATCTTCTTTTATAGAATGCTTTTGACTATTCGGGTGTACTTACCCTTCCAAATAAATTTGATATATTGCTTTCTCTAGTTCTGTAAGGTAAGCTGTTGTGATTTTGATTGGTATTGCATTGAATCTATAAATCAGTTTGGGTAAGATTGACATCTTCACGATATTTATTATTCCAATCCATGAACACAGAAGGTCTTTCTATTTGTTTAGGTCTTTTAAAATTTCTTTTAGCATTGTTTTGTAGTTTTCTGCATATAGGTCCTATACTACTTTGGTTAAATTGGTTCGTAGGTATTTGATTCTTTTTGTTGCTGTTGAAAACAGAATTTTCCCCTTGATTTCCTTCTCAGATTGTTCAATACTAGTGTACAAAAACATTACAGATTTTTGCATGTTGATCTTGTATCCTGCCACTTTGCTAAACTCATTTATTAGCTCAAGAAGCTGTGTTGTGGATACTCCAGGATTTTCTAAGTACAGGTTCATGTCATCTGCAGTGAAAGCTTTACTTCCTCTTTTCCTATTTGGATATCTTTATTTTCTTCTCTAATTGTCCTATTTAGAATCTCTAGTACAATACTGAATAACAATCATAACTGTGGTCATCCTTGTCTTGTTCCCGATCGTAGAGGGAAAGCTTTCAACATTTCCCCATTGAGTAAGATGTTGGCTCTGGGTTTTTCATGAATGCCTTTTAATATATTGAGGAATTTTCCTTCTATTCCTATCTTTTGAAATGTTTTTATAAAAAAGGATGCTGGATTTTGTTTAATGCCTTTTCTGCACTGATTGATATGATCATGTGGTTTTTTTTTTCTTCAATTTGTTAATGTGGTGTATTACATTGATTGATTTTCTTATGTTGAACCAGCCTTGCATACCAGGAATAAATCCCACTTGGTCGTGATGTATAAGTCTTTTGATGTGCTGTTGGATTTGATTTGCAAGTATTTTGTTGAGAATTTTTGCACCTATGTTCATTAGAGAGATTGGCCTGTCATTTCCTTTTCTTGTAGTATCTTTATCTGGCTTTGATATTAGGGTGATGTTGGCTTCATAAAATGTGTCATGTAATTTTCCATCCTCTTCAATTTTTTGAAAGAGTTAAACAAGTTCAGTGTTCTTTTCAAAGTGCTTGGTAGAATTCACCTGTGAAGCCATCTTGTCCTGGAGTTTTCTTTGCTGGGAGATTTTTGGTGACAGAATCAATCTCTTTAAATGTGATTGGTTTGTTAAGTTTTTGTAATTCTTGTAGTGCCAGTGTAGGTTGGTTGTACATTTCTAGGAATTTGTCCATTTCATCTATGTTGTCTAGTGTCTCGGCATATAGTTTCTCATAATATCCTCTTGATTCTTTTTATTTCTTTTTTTGGGATATGCCTTGTCCATCATCATCCTTTTGTTAGTTGTCCTGAGCAATTCTGATGAATGGGAAAGTAAGTGTTGGCTGCAACTCTCTGAGAGTCAGGGCTCAAACAGCATATGAACAGCCAGAAGATTTATGCCTCTGATACACATATTTAATGGATATAGTGCTAATTAAGGTTCAAATAAAAGGGCAGAAGCACCATGTGTAGTGAATTTATAAATGAGTCTAACTCTGACACATTGAGGGGATAGGTTATCATATATTCCAAGGTAATGCCCACTGACAGGGTACCAAATTCCTGGGATTGTCTACCCTGTGTGTAGTGTCTAGATGTCTCTAGAGCCCTGAGGGGTCCCCATGCTTGAGGCACAGTTTACAGTGGCTGTCAGTGAGATTCTCCTGAGACTTGCCTAAGCATAACCTCTGGAATGACCTCTCAACTCACTTTGAAATCTCTTAGCTATAAAATATCCTTTGCATTTAATATTGCCCCCTTTTGGTCAAGGTCTTTTTCCAAATGTGGTGCTGGTTGGCACTTGGTAATAATCCCTTGGTGCCAGAGAGGCTCATTCCTTTGAGTCATGTCCCATGGTGGGGGGAAGGTATTGATTTTATATGCTGAATTTGGCTTAGAGAGAGTCCATATTTAAGCAACAAGGAGGCTTTCAGGATGTAACTCTTAGGCAATTTATAGTACTAGGCTGTTTCAATTTCACAAGAATGAGTTTCATAAGGACAAGCATCAGTATCAAGGTCCTGGCATATTTGTCCTCCTTTGCTAGGCACTGCACATATTCCTAGTATATTTTTCATTTCTTTCATTGTGCATTTCATCACCGAAAGGTCTGTTACCTTTTGTGATCAAATCAATTTTATTGATACATATTAATAAAGCATAAATCCACCCAAAGTGTGCAATTAATGGTATCTGATATTATCACATAGTTGTGTGTTTATACATCAATCATTTTTAGAGCATTTTCATTTATTCCAAAAATAATAATAAATAGCAACAAATAAAAAACCTTATCACCTTTCAATCTTGCTGCACTTCCACTGTCATATGTAGTTGCTATTCTGTTTCCATCTCTGTGTTTTATTTGTATTTGTATTTTGTAAAAACAATCATATATGCAATATCACCCATATTCATATTTTACTTAACGTTTAACTGTGCTATTGCATCCCATGTTACATTTTAAAAATTTCCTTCTTGTATATACTTGACTTTAGACTTACCTTTGCAACCACTGTCATACTCATATAATAGTACTGCTAGTTTCAAACACTATGCTGTGCTTTATGTTTTCTAATCACTTCCCAAGATTAAAAACAACTTTTTTACTAAATCTGCACAGGTTAATGCTCAGCTTCCCATTCTCTAATGTTATTCTATTTTCTGTTGACCAATATTCTAGTTATTAACTCCATGATTTACACAATTTATTTAGTTCAAATATGTATATACTTTTCATTCCTGTAAGTTCTGTTACCTTTCTTTGTAGGTTTTCAAAGTGTTCCTTACACCAGTGTCTTCTTAATATCCTTTATCTCTTTAGTCATAATTTCTTCTAATTGTTTGAATTAACTTAGGAGAGTTGTGTGATTATCACTGATTAATTGTCTTACATCCTGTATCTCTTCAGGATATTTGGTTTGTTCCTTTGGCTGTGCCATCTCTTTCTGTTTACTAGTGTGGCTTGTAATTTTTTTATGAATCTAGGCATCTGAATATGTTGATGAATTTACTCTGATGGCCAATTTCTCTTTTATGCCTATTTTTTTTTTTTTAAATATAATACCATTTATTTTATTTTATTTTTTTACATAAATGTTATCATATATATATATATATTTAAAGGTGTTTAGATTACCTAATTATTACTCAGAAATTACAGGGATTCCCATGTTCCCCACCTCCCACACCTCCCACAACATCCCACACCAAAATCCTTCGTCAGTGTGGCACATCACCCACAATGGATATACACAACCTGGGGCCTTGCCACCAAGCATACATCACATTTCACACCATAGACCACCCTCTCACCCACACAGTTCTGCATGGTATACGCTGATGCAAAATGGCCTACATCTGTCACAACAACGCCACTCATGACAACCCCCAAGTCCCAAAACAGCCCCTGTATTTCAACTGCTCCTCCCCTCCCTGCCCCGAAAATGTCCAGTGGACACTGGCTCTACCTCACTGTTACAATTTCTTCCATTGCTTAAATCACAATATGTCTACGACAGAACACCACCAAGTCCACTCTAGTCCATAGCTCCTTCCCCAATCCTGGGGAGTTTTGGATGGTGATGTCCACTCCACCTCCAAGTGAGAGAGGGCTTATATCCCAAGGATACTGTGGATGGGATTATCCTGCCTGCAGCTGCTGGCCCTCCCCATACCCTGGAATGGCCATTGCCCATAGTCGTCTCCTTGCCAGGTGACTTGGATGAGTCCATTGAGCTGTAGGGAAAGAGTTGCATCTCCACTGAGATTCCAGGCACAGCTGGCACATGGGTAGGCCAGAGGCCCCAGTTTCTGGAAGTACACTTAAAAACTCCAACATCACATATAGGTTTGAAAGAAGGGCCTGATGGACCATGTGCAGGGAGGACTTATTTGAGTCCAACTCTGTCACTCTCAGGAACACAGATTCCAAAGAGGAGCCCACTAATAAGGCATCAATCTCTGGGGCTATCCCCACCCATATAGAGCCCAGGTGTCTCCAGAGTCCTCAGGAGCCCCTCTGTGTGGGGTGATATCCACTTTGGTGTTCTATGAGATCCTACTGAGGTGTGCATAAGCATTACTTCTGGGATGACCTCCTGACTCTCTTTGACGTCTCGTAGCCACATGATCTCATTTCTCTTCATCCCATCCCCCTTTTATTCAAGGTCTTTTTCAAATCGTGTTGCCAGTTGGCACTTGGTATTAATCCCTTATTGCTAGGGAGGCTCAACTTCAGGATTCATGTCCCATGTTGGGGGGAAGATAATGCATTCATATGCTGAGTTTGGCTTAGAGAGAGGCCACATTTGAGCAACAAGGAGGCTCTCAGATGGCAACCCTTAGGCATGCTATAACAGTAGGCTAAGTTACAATTACAAGAGCAAAGACTCATAAGGCTAGTCCTCAATAACAAGAACCCATCAGTAGGCCATCCTCTTTTGCCAGACACTGCCCCTGCAGTCAGGGGACTGCTGCTGCTCCCTTGGAGAATGTGGCAGAGCTCTCTTGGCTGGAAATTCAGATTTCCTCATTTATTGAGTGATTGTCTAACCTCTGTGACCATGCCCCATCCCTTGATCATTTGAGCAATTTTATATATCTCTCATGTATATTCAGATGAACTTACTCCCATGAATCCCCCATCCCAGACCAGACACCCCCCCACCAATGAACTTCTGCAGCCCCCATTGTAACCCTTCTGTGATCCACACTTTCCCTGAACATGAAGCCCATATAATAACAAGATACAATTAATAGGAAAAAGAAATAATAATGATAAGCTTAAATGCAAGAGATAAGTACAAGGAAGCTTACAAGAAAAAAATAAAGAAACTAAACTAAAAATAAAATATAATTAGTGGATTGGGACATTCAAAAAATGGCAAAAAAATAAAAAAAATCCTTTTAAAAATTATTATTTTTTCCTTTTATCACTGTATTTTTGGATGTCCAGTGTACCATGACACCTTCCCCCTCTCATTTCCCAGTGTCTCCCAATTTTTCATTTAATTTTCAAAGAAGTTTTAGGTCACAGAAGAGTCACACATGGAATCCTAAAGACTCCCATATACCCAATCTCCCTCCCCCTTCCCCACCCGATATTAAAACCTTTTTTTTAATGGATGTTTGCATTGTTATAACTGTTATACAGATAGTAAAGTATAGCAACCAAACATTGTTGATGGTTTACAGTATAGTATACAATTTAGACTGTACAGTTTAATAATTTTTTATATTTACCATGTCCTGTTTCCATTACTGTAAGGTAATGAAAAACATTTCCCGTGACCACTAAATACCCCATTTGATCTTAACTGTTCCTTCCACCCCATTCCCCTGTGGCATATGACACTCCGCAGTCTTGACTCATGGAATGACAAGATTCATAGTTACATGCCCTGGGTATTCCAACCTGACCTTCCTAATCTACCCACCTGTCAACCGTGCATCACCAAACCCAGTAAAATCATTACCCATCTGTCCTATCCTTGAATATGCAACAATACTCTATCCCTTTACCATAGATTATGTCCATATTGGTGATGGCTCACCGCCTACTCTTCTCTTTCTCTCCCTTGTTGACCTATCTTTCAGACAATGGTTCTCAGAGAATGCTCTCTTACCTCAGTTCAAATTAGTGAGGTCATATACTGTTCAACCTTCAATGCCTGGCTTCCTTCACTCAACATAAGGTCTTCAAGATTCATCCATGTTATTCCATGTGTTAGCACCCTATTCCTTCTTACAGCTGAGTAATATTTCATTGTATGTATGTACCACATTTTGCTCATCCATTCATCTGTTGATGGGCACCGGGGTGATTGTAACTTTTGGCAATGGTGAACAATGCCTCTATGAAAATTGGTGTGCATATATCTATTCGTGTCTTTGCTTTCAGTTCTTTTGGGTATATACCCAGCAGTGGAATTGCTGGATCATACGGAAGCTCTATTGATAGTTTTCTGAGGAACTGCCAAACTGTCCTCCACAGTGGCTGGACCATTCCACAATCCCACCAGCAGTGGAGGAGGGTTCCTATTCCTCCACATCCTCTCCAACACTTAGAGTCTGCTGTTTTTTTAATAGCTGCCATTCTGATGGGTGTAAGATGGTATCTCATTGTAGTTTTGATTTGCATTTCCCTGATAGCAAGCGATGTCGAGCAATTTTTGATGTGTTTTTAGCCATTTGTATTTCTTCCTTGGAGAAGTGTCTTTTCAGGTCACTTGCCCATTTTTTAAAAGTAGTGTTTGTCTTTTTATTTTCAAGGTGTAGGATTTCTTTATATATGCAGGGTATTAGGCTCTTATCAGATATATGGTTACCAAATATTTTCTCCCATTGGGTAGGCTGCCTTTTTATTTTCTTAATCGCATCCTTTGAGGTGCAAAAATTTTTAATTTTGAGGAGATCCCATCTATCTATTTTTTCGCTTGCTGCTCATGCTTTGGCTGTGAAGTTCATGAAACCATTTCCTATTACAAGGTCCTGTAGATGCTTTCCTACATTATCTTCCAAGGTCTTTATGGTTTTGGCTCTTACATTTAGATCTTTGATCCATCTGGAGTTGATTTTTGTATAAGGTGTGAGATGGTATTCTTCTCTCATTCTTTTGGAAATGGATATTCAGTTCTCCAAGCACCACTTGTTAAAGAGGCCATTCTCTCCCAACTGAGTGGGCTTGGTAGCCTTGTCGAATATCAGATGACTGTATATGTGAGGATCTATATCAGAACTCTCAATTTGATTCCATTGGTCAGCAGGTCTATCCTTCTGCCAATACCATGCAGTTTTGATCACTGTAGATTTGTAATATGTTTTAAAGTCCAGTAATGTGATACCTCCAACTTCATTTTTCTTTTTCAATATGTCTTTGGCAATTCAGGGCCTCTTACCTTTCCAAATATATTTTGTGGTTAGTTTTTCCAGTTCCTTAAAAAATATAGTGTTGATTTTTATTGGGATTGCATTAAATCTGTAGATTAGTTTGGATAGGAGAGACATCTTGACGATGTTTAGTCTTCCTATCCATGAACAGGGAATATTTTTCCATTTGTTTAAGCCTTCTTTGATTTTCTTTAACAGTGTTGTGTAGTTTTCTCCATATAAGTCCTTTAAATCTTTAGTTAAATTTATTCCTAGGTATTTGATTCTTTTAGTTACTATTGTAAATGGCATTTTTTTCTTGATTTCCTCCAGCAATTGCTCGGTATTGGTGTACAGAAGTGCTACTGATTTTTGATCATTGATTTTAAAGCCTGCAACGTTACTGAACCCCTTTAGAAGTTCTAGAAGCTTTGTTGTAGATTTCTCCGGGCTTTCTATGTATAGGATCATGTCGTCTGCAAATAATGAAATTTTTACTTCTTCTTTTCCAATCTGGATGCCTTTTATACCCTTTTCTTGCTTCAGTGCTTGAGCAAGTACTTCTAACACAATGTTAAATAGGAGTGGTGATAGTGGACATCCTTGTCTTGTTCCTGATCTCAGAGGGAAGGCTTTTAGTATTTCACTATTGAAGATGATGTTAGCTTTGGGTTTTTCATATATACCCTCTATCATATTTAGAAAGTTTCCTTCTATACCTATCTTTTGCTGTGTTTTTAACAGGAAAGAGTGCTGTATTTTGTCTAATGCTTTTTCTGCATCTATAGAGATGATCATGTGATTTTTTTCTTTCTGTTTGTTTATGTGGTGTATTACATTGATTGATCTTCTTATATTGGACCATCCTTGCATACCTGGGATGAAACCCACTTGGTCATGGTGTATAATCATTTTGATATGTTGTTGAATGCGATTAGCAAGTATTTTGTTGAGGATTTTAGCATCTAGGTTCATTAGAGAAATTGGTCTGTAATTTTCCTTTCTACTGGTATCTTTGGTTTTGGTATGAGGGTAATGGTCTCATCATAGAATGAGTTAGGCAATATTCCTTCTACTAATATTTTTTGAAAGAGCTTAAGTAGAATAGGTGTTAGCTCCTTCAAGAATGTTTGGTAGAATTCAGCTGTGAAGCCATCTGGTCCTGGGCTATTATTAGTTGGGAGGTTTTTGATGACTGAGTCTATCTCTTTAACTGTAATTGGACTGTTGAGTTCATCAATTTCTTCTTTCATCAATGTAGGCTGTTTGTGCATTTCTAGAAACTTGCCCATTTCCTCTAAGTTATCCTTCTTGTTGGCATATAATTTTTCAAAGTATCTTCTTATGATACTCTTTATTTCTGTGGGGTCAGTAGTGATATCCCATTGCTCATTCCTTATTTTGTGTATTTGCATCTGTTCTCTCTTTTTCTTTGGTAGTCTGGCTAAGGGTTTGTCAATTTTATTGATATTCTCAAAGAACAAGCTTTTGGTTTTGTTTATTGTTTCTAGTGCTTTCTTATTCTCTATTTCATTTAGTTCTGCTCTGATCTTTGTTATTTCCTTCTTTCTACTTCCTTTAGGTTTAGTTTGTTGTTGCTTTTCTAATTCCTCCAAGTGTGCAGTTAGGTCTTAAATTTTAGCTCTTTCTTCTTTTTTAATATATGCATTTATGGCTATGAACTTCCCTCTCAGAACCTCTTTCGTTGCATCCCATAGGTTTTGATATGTTGTTATGTCGTTTCCATTAGTTATCAGGTAGTTACTGATTTCTTTTCAGATTTCCTCCTTGACCCACTGTTTGTCTAAGATTGTGTTGTTCAACTTCCATATCCTTGTGCCTAACTTACTTCTCTGGCCCTTAGTGATCCAATTTCATTCCATTGTGATCAGAGAAATTTCTTTGCATAATCTCAATCTTTCTGAATTCATTGAGAGTTGTTCTGTGGCCTAGCATGTGGTCTATCTTGGAGTAGGTCCATGTGCACTCGAGAAGAATGTATATCCTGCTGTATTTGGGTGTTGTGTTCTGTATATGTCTATTAAGTCCAGGTCCTCCAAAGTACTGTTGAGAGTCTTTGTTTCTTTTTTGATTCTCTGTCTAGATTGCCCCATCCCATGGGACAATCAACTGGGGGCTCAGGTCCTGTGAAGAGAGAATGGTATGGGACAAGAGACACAAAGAATGACAGCAAGACAGGATTCTGATCAAGCTGCAAAGGTTTATTGAAGAGGCAGGGTATATATACTCTGAAGGAAGAGGGTGAGGTTTGGTGGTTGCTAAGGACGGGTGGCGGTTTGGGATTGGTGGCTGCTGTTGCTAGGCTTAGTAAGGACGGGTGGCGGTTTGGGATTGGTGGTTGTTGTTGCTGGGGTAGGTGGCAGAAAAGCTTTAGGCGCGAACTCTCTTAACTTCCTTGAAGAAGGGTAACAATAGCTTAAGCTGTTCTTGTATCAGCCCTGGCGGCCATGTTACTTGTCACCAGTGCTGCTGACAAGGTGCATAATATGTGTGCTACTGTGAAGGTCCCCAACATCTTCTCCCTTTGTATTTTAAAAGGATGGAGGAAGGAAGCTGAATGGGCATCCTTTTGGCATTAACCTGCTGGGGGAAACAGAGGCCTCATTCCCCAAGTTGTTTGTGGCTCTGTTTTTTTGGGGGGAGGGGGATTTTTGCAGAGCGAACCCCTATGCAAATGAGGCATATTTCTCAAGGAGCTCAAAAATGGCCTTTGCTTGTTTTGGCCCTCCTTTGCAGTGCTTTGCTTCGCACCCAGCGGTACCAACCATAGCATAAGCTAGTAGCATGTTTTTGAGTAGCATGCTGTTCCCATAGGAGGGAGTTTCTTACCCTTCTGGGTGAGTAGCACTCAGGTGTTCTGGATTTATACCTTGGTCAGTGAAGTTGAGTCGGTGATAATGTACTTGAGTGGGCCTGCCTAGGGCAGAATCGATCTGATGTTTAACTAGCTGTATAATTTTTTTTAAGGCCCAGGGTGCAAAGGATATTATAAGGAGTAGGGTTAATAGGGGGCCTAGTACTGGGAGGAGATAAGGGAGGATTCCATTGAATCCCCAAGAGAGGCCCCCTTGGGCTTCCCGTTCACGTTTACGGTTTGCAATTCCTTCCCTAAGCTTGGTCATGGAATCTCTAATTATAACCGAATGGTCAGTGTAAAAACAGCACTCTTCGCCCAAAGTGGCACAAAGCCCTCCTTGTTTAAGAAAAAGGAGGTCTAAACCTCTCCTATTCTGGAGGACAACTTCTGATAGGGATGTAAGGGATTTCTTAAGGTGAGTGATGGAGGTCTCAATGCGGGCTAAGTCTTCGTCTACTGCAGCTCTTAGGTGAGAGAGACCCTGTTGTTGCATGACGAGAGAGGCAGTTCCAGTGTTCAAGCTGACAATACCTAAAATAGAGGCAATGGTAATAGCCGTAATAATGTCTCTTTTTTGTATGTTTATGGCATTAGAAGGCTGTGGGTTCCAGTGGTGGTAAAGATCATCGTTACTATGGTAGAGGACACGCGGAAGGATAAACACTAAAACGCATACCTCTCCTGTAATTTTGAGGGTTGTTGAAGCCACACAGGGGGTGAGACTTGTGGAGGAGCACAGCCATTTTGCCCCAGCTGGGGGAATGTAATATTTAGCTTGAGAAGGGGGAGATACACACGTACAGGCCCGAGTTGAGGTAGCAGAAATATTATTGAAGGCATTACCCACACACTGTCCAGTGTTTAGAACAGACTGTATGGTGAGGCCAACCCTCTTTTCATAGCTCCAATGACACTGCTGGGGCTTATCTTCAGAGGAAGCATTAAAGGTGGTATTAATGGCTATGGCATTGTAATAAGGGGGCCTAACAGAAAGGCATAACCAACAACTGCGAGTAAATTTGGGTTGAGAAGCATTTAGGGAAAGGAAGGCAGCGTTAAGCAACTCTAAGAGCGGACTGTTGAAGGCAGGGTTAGGACTAGAGTTAGAGATACCTGAGTTAGAGATAAGAGAGGTGACGTTGGGCATAGCGGACGCCAGTGAGGCACTTGTAGATTGGTGGGTTGCAGGGGGGATGCTTGGGGGAGAGGGGGCTAGAACTTTATTAGGGCCTATTGGGCCTTGGGGTGAGGCTACTGGTTCCTTTCTGATGACCAGGAGTGTACCAGGGTCAGCACCCTGTACATATAGCTTCAATCCCCAAGTACAACCAATGATCCAGGAGGGATCTGTAGGATTAGTAACCGAGAGAGCGAGATTGGTACAGGTGTTTGTGGTTTTATCTATAGAGTTGCGACTAGATGGTCGGTTACATCCGGTGGGCGCAAATTGTGCCATAAGGAATTGGTCTTTAATTGGGGCTGGCCAAGTGGTAGTCACTGTTACGCATTCCCAGTAGGCGCAATAGTAATGGGCGGATTGATTGCAGTATGTGTGTCCCTGGGTGGAGCTGGGGCAGAGGTAAACATCCTGCATATTAAGAAAGTCGGTTTGAAAGGGGGGGGGGTTGGAAGAGTTTGCTAATTGGGACGGTAAAGATGGGGGAGACAGAAATGTTGGTTATTAAAGTTACTGAATCCTCCCATCTGGAGAGAGTCCATTTGTAAGGCTGGTGAGGGTTGCTGGCCAGTCCAGATGAGACGGCACTTAGTAGGAAGGAGGTAAAGATAATAATTTTGAGTAGAGAAAACATTATAGACATGCTATCAGAATCAACAGCCAAATATACGTTACAAATGCCAGGATCAGAGAGATACGTTGGGTGATAGTCCAAGTGTCAGGAGTACTGGTATATAACACGAGAATTCC
>JAQZBX010027908.1:0-28096 GCA_029593785.1 Cabassous unicinctus
GAACCCGGGGCCTCTCATATGGTAAACGGGTGCTCTATCCATTGCGTCACACCCGCTTCCTGCCGTGAGGTTGCTGCATCAGCCCACCGCACCGCTCAGGCCGGCGTGCCCTCACAAGGAGGCCTCGGGACACGAACCCGGGCCTCCCATATGGTAAACGGGGGCTCTATCCACTGAGCCACACCCGCTTCCCAAGAAGTATCATTTTTTTATATTATTTTTTATATATTATATGTGCTATATATTCTTTCTTTTGGTGGATATTGGCTTGATATACCTTTTCCAATTCTTTTATTTATGTTTAGCTTTATAATATCTATTATCTATCTATCTATCTACCTATGTATCTACCAGTCAAAATAGTTTCTGAGGTAGAAAAGCTATTAGTCATAAAGAGGATTGTTACATGATGATAAAAACAATTTATCAGATATAATCTGTTTAAAAATTTTAACATAGCCTCAACATGTGTAAGGCAGTAATGGACAGATCTATAATAATAGTGGAAGAATTTGCAAATTTCTCTCAATAACTGATGAATTAGTAACAAAAAGTTTCGTAAGTCAATGAAAGATTTGGATAACATCATTAAGAAGCTTGATATAAAAGATAAATAAACCCCAAATGAGAGAATACATATTATTCTAAATTACCCAAGTTGTCAAAACTTAATCATCTGTAGCAGTTTGATATTGTTTATGAATTCCAAAAATAGATCTTGGATTATGTTTGTGAACTGGTCTGTTCCTCTGGGCTTATTAGATTGGAATGGATTCAGAGGTTTCACTTTTACTTGATTAAATAATGATTAAGGCTTTGATTGGGCCACGTCAGTAAGACTTTGAGTCCCCGCCCCCTTGATAGGCGGGGACTCACAGAGAAAACGACAAGGCAGAAGAGTTACTCGGAGTTTTAATGCTGGAGCCCCGGGAAATAAATACACAGAGAAGCAGATACATGAGGAAAGAGAGAAGGCTGCATTAGACACGGCAGAGGCTCCCGGAAGAGAGACGATCCGTTTGCCTGATAGTTTACAGCTGACGTTGTGGAGAGGGCAGAGCAGCTGAGCCTGGAGAGAAATGAGTCCCAGGAGAGAGACCAGACTTATCCCAGCCTACAGCTGATATTGGAAGAAGCTGGGACCACAGAGCCTTAAGGGGAAGAGGAAGCCTGAACCCTTGAAGATGTCGGCAGCTGTCTTGCTCCAACATGTGCCAACAGACTTTGGTGATGGAAGTAACTTATGCTTTATGGCCTGGCAACTGTAAGCCCCTACCCCAAATAAATACCCTTTATAAAACTAACAGATTTCTGGTATTTGCATCAGCATCCCTTTGGCCAACTAATACACCATCCTAAACCATAATTTCATAAAATTATTATCTAGACCATTTTCTGAGTAGTTAGAACTCAGTAATAAGTAGGTATGTAGAAAAAATCCATACCTTTGAAAATTAATTTTAAAAAACTTTACTAAATAGCTCATAGGCAAAGGTGACTAATAAATATATTACATGTCCAAACTTGTGAGATACAACTGAAACATATTTTATGGTGAATTTATAGCTCTAAATGCTTATACTAGAAAAGAAGAAAGCTGAAATAAAATGAGCTAAGCAACTTAAAAAGTTAGAACAACAAAATAAACACAAAGAAAGGAGAAGGAAGGAAACTATAAAGATAAGAGTGGAAATTAATCAAATGGAAAACAAATATACAGTAGAGAGAATCAACTAAGGCAAAAGTTCATTTTTTGAAAAAAAAAACACACGAATAAAATAGACATCTTAAACTCTAAGAAGAGATGAAATAGCACAAGTAAACAATATTAGAAATGAAAAGGAAGCCAACTATAGATATTGCAGAGACTAAAAAGATAAGAGAAACTATGATATAAACTTTCCAAAATACACGAAAATTTAGATAAAATGGAAATTTCCTAGAAAAATATGACTTAACTTACTCAAAGAGAAAATGCTTGAATTTTCCTCTATCCATTAAATAAATTTAATCAAGATGAGCTATTTGCTCACAAAAAAGTCAATTCTAGACGACTTGAGAGGTCATTTAAGTCAGAGTCAAAGAACATACCATTTCATCTTTTCAGCAAACTCTCTGGAGAAACAAAAAGAGGAAAACTTTCCATCTGTTTTTATGAAGCTAGTATATGAAGCTACCTAAATCATATAAGGAAAAATTAGAAATGAAAATTTGGGGCTAATCTCATTTATGATCATAGCTGTAAAATACTAAACAAAATGTTATTAAACTGAATCAATAATTAATCAAGTCTAAACTGGATTTTCCCAGAAGTAAAAAGATGTTATAACATTAAAGAATCCTTTAGTTCAATTTCTCACATTAAGAGCTGAAAGAGAAAACACATGCAAATGCAGATGTATTAAAATATTAAACAATTCATGATCACAGTGTAAAATTTTTCTCAATACACTGGGATGAGAAAATGTCTTAGTTGGGGTTTCCCCAGCAGCAGACAGTGATTCTAGTGAAGTAGTAGATTTGGGAGGTGATTCCATGACACATGGATACATCTCACAGAGACAAGGTCGAGCAAAACAAACATATATATCTATATAGCATTATTTATACAAATTTTATAAAGAGGCAAAATAGTACTATACATTGTTTAGGGATACATACATATTTAGTAATAGTATAAAATAATGTTATGGGATGCTGCACATAGAATTCAGAATAGTGCTTACCTCTGGTGCTAGATACGTAAGAGAGTTCATAGAAGAGGAGAAGATGGGGGTCTGAACCGCATTAGCAAAGTTTTCCTTCTCAAGCAGGGTGATGATACAAGTGTTCCATATTATAACTCTCTATGCTTTCCTAAATAATGCCTCAAGAAGAGAAATAAGGACAAACATATACTAAAGATATGTGTAGATATCAAAGAAATAGGGAAGCGGGTGTGGCTCAATCGATAGAGCTCCCGTTTACCATATGGGAGGCCCAGGTTCGCTTCCCAGGGTCTCCTTGTGAGGGCAGGCCTGCCCGCGTGGCGCGGTGGGCTGATGCAGCAAGACCTCACAGCAAGGGGGAGATAAGCAGACACAGAAAAAAAAACAGCAAATGGCCACAGCAAACACAAGCAGCAAGGGGGGGAATAAATAAATAAATAAATAAATCTTAAAAAAACAAACAAACAAACAAAAAAACAAAGAAATAGAGACCCAAACCATTAACGCACAGTAAGGTAGAATAATATAACCAGGAGATTGCTGAGACAGCCAAACATCAGCAAGACTGATCAGGAAAAACCCAGAGAATATGCTACTGAATACAGAACAAAGAATTACAGATAAAATTAACATGAAAATAAAAGAATTTTATAAAGATTATATGCAAACAAATTAGAAAAATTGTAGGACTGTAAAATGCAAAAATTGATACTGGAAGAAATGTTTTAAATGCATAGATTAATAAGCATGAAAGAAATTAAAGTAGTATAGAAGCATCCTGCACGTCCCTGATTATAAGCCCTGGGCCCAGAAAGTTTCTAGATGAAGTTTACCAAACTCCTCGAGTGTTCCAGAAAATAGAAAAAATAGCTGTCTGACTTTTAAAATGACGTTAGTATAAACTGACTTCAAAACTTGATAAGGATAGTGCATAAAAGGGGAATTATTGGTCCTAATACTTATAAACATAGATATAAATTTTCCAATTAAAATATTTGGAAGCCAAACCCAAGGAAGTTTTAGAAAGAATACCTTATGATCAAGTGGGGGTTGTCATTAGAATACAAGAATGATTTAATTTCAACAGATCTACCATTGGCTTATTCATCATTTGATTACATCAAAATTTAAAACTACTTTTTAGGAAAAAGAATGACAGTGGAAAATATATTTGTAATGTATGTAGTAGACAAAAATATTATCATCTAGACTATTATAAAGTCTCTAAATTAGAATAAGACATTGAAATAAAGAAATGATGAATAATATATTCTGGCAAATCACAGAAGAGCATTTCTGAGTGGCTAATTAACATATAAAAATACTTAGCCTCATTAGCAATTAGACATGCACATTAAAAACAACAAATGAACTATCATTTTCCAGTCTTCAAATCGACAAAAATTTTAGAATTCTGATATCAAGAGTGGGTGACAATATAAGAAAAACAGTATTTTCATGCAATATCATGGTTGTGTACATTTGTGCAACCATTTTGGAGAGCAATTTGCAGTTTATAGTAAAACCAAAACTCTTCATACTGTATGACACAGCCTTTTATTTCTAGGTTTACTCCCTAGAAAAATATTTATATCTGTATGCAAGGTGGTATGCAGAAAGATGTACATTGAATTAGAGAAGCAATGCCAAAAATGAAATAGGGAAAAGCTGGAAGCATCAAATAAGAATATTGACAATTAAACTGTGTTGTATTCAGATGCATTTTTTCCCAGAAATTAAAATAAACGACATTGATCTGTATATAGTTGCTCCTCATTATTTATAGATTTGACCTTTGCAAATTTGCCTACTCACTAAAATTCGTTTGTAACCCCAAATCAATATTCTAGACACAGTTATGGTCATTCGTGGATATGCACAGAGTGGTGAAAAATTTGAGTACCTCAAATCTGATGGACAAAGCAATGCTCTGCCTTCTTGCTTCAGTTTTCATGCTGCTAACAAGTGTCCTTTCTGTGGTAAATTTAGTGCCATGCTTTTTGTATTTTTATGCATTTTGGGGGTGATTTTGCTGTTTCAAATGGCCCCAAGCATAATGCTGAAGTGCTGTCCAGTGTTCCTAAGTACAGGAAGGCTGGAAGTGCCTTGCAGAGAAAACACGTGTTAGAGGAACTTCTTCCAGTGCCGTGGGCTGTGAGTTCATTGTTAATGAATCTACAATGTATATCAATTAAACTGTCTTTCATCAGAAGCGCACATAAAACAAGGCTCTGTATTGATCCGTTGATGAAAATGTTGTGGCCAGTGACTCATAGGAACGTGTATCTCCCCTAGAAGCAATACTGCTTAATTCAGTATTGGCGGCAACTTTACAGAAAACAACTTCTGTGAATAATAAGAACTGACTTTACGTAAATGTGAGTAGAATTGAAAACATAAAGTTGAATAACAAAGCAGTTATTCAAATGATGTTAGGCCTGTGTTATTAACAAGCACAAAACTATCGAGTGGACTAGAAGGACAGACATGAAACACATAACAGACACTTTCTGCCAAGGGTGACTAGAAGGTGGAGTGGCAACTGTGGTCAGAGGTCTTTAATTTTATCTGTCATTCTTCAACGCTCTCTCTTACTTTCTCTCTGGCTTTCTTTCTCCATCCTCCCTCTCTTCCTTCTATTTTTACATTCCTCCCTCTTCCTTCTCTTTTTTTCTTTCTCTCTCTCTCTTTCTTTCTCCTTCCCTCTCTCCATCCATTTTCTTCTCTCCCTTCTTTTCATCTGGTATAGGCTCCTATTACTTGCATATATTTCTTTAAAGTAAATAAATAAATACTTTCTGGCATTAAATGTAACCAAATGTTAATTTTTTAAAAAAAATTCTGGGTGTTTTCTTCTATTATTATTAGAACTTTTCTGTCTTTTAAATACTATTTTTTTTTCAAAATTAATGAAGATTAAATGAAGCCTAGATTTCATCATTAACAGATGGTGTTGGTGAACTACTGTACTCTAATTTCTAGAATCAGTTTGAATTTAGACATCACTGCTAATTAGGAAAGTGTTTATAATTTTCAATCATATCATATAAGAGTGTATTGCTTTTAGATTAATCAATATCATGGTCTAAGCACTAGATTACTCAATTATTATGAAATAAACAATATTATAAAATCACTATAATTATATATTATAAATTATTGTAAAAGAAAAGAAAAACCAGGCAATAAAATGTATAGTTGGATATGGAAAGTTACACTTCTGAAGACCAGAAATGAGTCCACATTCTCAGGATGGAAGGAATGAGTCTAGAATCCTTAGAAGGAATCTTTAACTTGCTTTGAAATAAAAATGTGTATATATCAGGTCTCTCATAAAAATTCATTTTCCCAGAACTGACACCCTTTCCCACAGTCACAGAGAGTCTTGGCTATATTCAATGCCGGAAAGAATTCCTTGTGGCTGTTATTAGAGTGGCAAAGCGATCCCCCCAGGACCCTGTCTAGAGGTAACAGTGACAGCATCATTTTCTTTGGAGAAAGACAGCAGCTCCCACGTAAAACATTTGCCTATTGTTGGAAAGAATTTTGTGATGGAATGCCACTTTCCAAGCGGGTTTTATTTTTCCCAAGAAACAACAAATGCCTATCTTACTCTGATTTCCAAAATGACTTGGCACTGTTTATTCCAGGGATTGTTGAAAAAATAATTGAGTTTATTTGGGCGATTGACCCACATCTGGGTTGTGTCAAGCTAAGAGCTTGCTTGTGCTACCCCTGCCACAGGAAAAATGTACGGGTGAGATTCTGAATGTCTTCAGGCCAGATGAACCAGAGATGGGCATAAAATAGATCTAGCTGTGTAGTAGTTTGGGTTAATGCAAAGAGCACAGACCTTGGGTCCAGAAGACAACTTGAGCTGAGATGTGGGCTCTGCCACTTAATCCTCTCTGAACGTTTTTAACCATATTTTGGGACATGGATTTTTATATGTTCTCTCAAGGTTGTGGTTGATGTGAAGATTAAAGAAATGATGAATGCATAGTGTTTATTGTTATTAAGAGGTGTTTCTGGCCTCAAAAGATCAATGACATATTTAGTCTCACTCTCTTCCTCTAGCATTTATCAATGTTTCTACTCCTTTGAAACATTGCATTTTCCCTTGTATGATTTCCTAACTGTATTATAAATGTTGCTCTGTTATTAACTTCCCTCCTTCAAATCCTCTGGGAAATAAAAATCCATACAATTTTGATTTTTATTTATTAATAGCTAAAATTTCCTGTCTTATATACCTTGTGAAACATGATTGAGTATGAACAAATTAAACTAAGAAATTCTATTTATCATGAATACACGGGCCAGTTTTTCAAACAGAGGTAATTTCTTGAAGGATCACGTGTTTTTGTGTCTTATAATTTCCCGTAGTGCACATCGCAGTGCCTTGAGACATTATGAATTCTGACATCCAACAACCACAAACTAATTCTCCTTAACTGTTTTCATAATAAAACATATTGGCCTCAAATCTCTTACTTGCCTGTATGATACCTTATAAAATGTGTGATATATTTGTCAATGTTTCTACAAGGCATGACTTTACCGTTTTATTTTCTTCTATTGGTTTAGATTTGTATTTTTATCTCCAACCATGTCTTTCATTATTCTGGACACAGGCTTTAGGACACTATATTACAGAGAAAAAGTACAATAAAAATAAATATTATGGTTTTCTTACACTCTAGCTCTACATCTGAGGTAGAGAAGCAATGCCAACTCCCCCCGCCCCCCTTTTTTTATTACTCAGTTTAAGTGGCATTGTTTAAACACCACTGTTTAAATATGTGGTTACTACAAACACCAGTCAGTTCTAGTAGAGAGATTGTTTTCAGGTACTCTTCACTTTTGAATAATGTCCTTTATCTGGCTATGTTTTATTCTATATTAGTGGAAGGAAATTTTTGAAGAAAGTCTGAGTAATTGTACAAATCTATTTTGGCTTAAAAAGAGTAAAAACAGAATTTATATATGAACCAGTTTAGTAGCTGAAAAGTGTGGCTTTATATTGGGTATGGGACTAGAAACTTCAGTGTGCTTTACTTATAAATCAAACATAAATCATGAGGATTTGCCAAGATTGAAAATTTAGGACCCTGTGAAGCCTTGGCCATTCGGACGTTGGGCATTTTTCTCTCCTCATCTGAGTCACGCTGGCGCACATGTCTAAGTTTGAAATGACTTTGAATTACTTATTTTTCTCACTCTCTTTCAGACTTTAGTTTAGTCCAAATTGGCATCAAACTAAAATCTGTGAAGTTGAAAAATAAGCTTAAAATAAACTCTACAGAGATGAAAAATATTTTCACCTTCAATAATTTTTTAAGCATCTGGGATTTCACATTTGAGATTTGACTTCTTTTGTTTTTTATTTGAATTTGGGTTTAGTTCCCAAAATTTTGACATCAATTTCTGTATATGGTTTCCATTTTCTTTTATTTAAAACCCAGAGTAAAGGTAAAAAGACAAATTTTCAACAGAAAAAATTGACTTAAACTTTCCATCATAAAAAGCATACTAAGTGAGCTTGAAAGTGAAGAGAACATTACCTTTAAATAATAAGAAAAAATACATGTGACTTGTTATTTGTATGCCTGTTTAAAGTGTAGATGAAGAGCTATGGTTTTGATGAATTACATGTCGTGATGGCAAGATCTTTTAATACAAAGTCCAAAATTAAGTTGCAGCAATAGTTGTGCCATTGAATTCTGCTTGAATGGTAAAGGTTATTATATCTTTATTAATACAATTTCACTGCAAATAATGCTTAGATTTTTTTGTTATTTAAGAGAAAACAGGAGCTAATGTTATTCTTGCTATCATTGTTTTTATTTTTAAAATTATTCTTCAAGAAATAATTTTTAAAAATTATATTAAAGTAACAGAAGCATTCTGTGGAAAAAAATCTAACCGTTCAGAATGAAATAAAGAATAAAAATTCCATCAGTGGTTGGGCGCCTGCTTCACATATATGAGGTCCCGGGTTCAATCCCTTGTACGTCCTAAAAAAAAAATTCCAGTGCCCTCACTTCTCACCCTGCTTTCTAATGACCCCTTTTGCTGTCAACTTTATGGACACATAGGCAGACCCAAGCATGTGCATGCCTCTGGAATACATATTCAAAGCTCTTCTGAATATTTTCAAGAAAATGTTGTTTCTTACTCATAGTAATTTGCTTTAGTCTTTGAGTTCAAAGTTCCTAGGCTGGCCACTAATTAGACATAATTATACCATGTAACCCTGCACACCCCAAGTAATCCATACACAACATGATTAGGAGGCACCATCGCTGAGATAAGACTTGTCTCAGCTTGGGGTCTATCATGCAGTGGCAGTCAGTTATCTGCTGGGGATAGAATCATCTGAAAGTTCAATTGGGATGGATGGCTAAGATGCTGCAGTTACATGGGTGGCACCTGATGTTGGCTCTTTGCAGGGAGCTTATCTAGGGCTTTGGAATGAGTACTTACATGTGGCCTTTCTAGCATGGTGGCCACAGGATAGCCAGGCTTCTTCTGTGACAGTTTCTTCCAGAGAATGTTCAAAGAGGCCTAGGAAGAAGCCATAGCATCTTATCTGACCTAGCTTTAGAAGTCACGTCTCTTCCACCTTAATCTATTATTTCAAGCAATCATAAGCCTGTTGAGTTCAAGGGAATGGAACATAGACCAACTTTTGTTGGGAGAAGTGTCGAAGAATTTTGAGACCATGTGTTAAAACCACCCCACCAGGGTAAACAGATCAACAGCTTAAGTTGCTAGTCTTGTTATTTACTAATTTGACAGAAGAGCAAACTTCTCACTTGAACAATGCCCTTCATGCCAGATTGATTAAATTATCCCTCAAGTTTTCCACATGTGATTGCTATTTCAGTCCACCTTTTCTTCTAACCACAGGCCTGATGAAAAAGTTGGCTGTAAAATATTGGACTCAATTTCTTGGCAAAAGAAAACATGGCCTTCAACAAGGCATATCTGGTGACAAAAACAATTTTCAGAACTTTGTCTTTCAATGTAGACATGTGGTTTATTTGATGTTTTCCCCTTCAGTGCATTGAATAGTTGCAAGGAACACACCTAGGTTCTGCCAATGTTTTTTGTTTAGTGATGATGGGGTTTCAGGCAGCTCTTGCAAGATAATGTCTTGGCTTGGCTAGTAAAAAACAGCCCTGTGTGTTTTACACAGATAAGCAGCTAAATCACAAGAATGCAGATTTGGGTTTTTCTTGCTGGGAAAATGACCAGGGTCCACCACAAATAGCTATCTATATAGCATATCAAGGCTGTCATTAAACCCAGGGGTGACACTTGAGAAACTTGGAGGGGGAACTAGTAGCTTTCAACCTGAATGGGAAAAGTTTTGCAATTTTGCTCCAACTTTACTGTGCTTTTTCATTTTGGTGGTTGGCATCACTGTTGCTTAGATTGGCATAGTACTTTCATATACAGGGTCGAATTAAAGAGTTGATCAGAGTATTAAAGTTATTAAGTTAATGTGACATCAGAAAGGGATTCAAAGTGCTGAAAATTATTTCACTTAAGACAATGATAAAAAGACATCAGAATCCCCTCATCATTAATATTCTCATTCTCTTGTCTCAATCCAGGTGAGTGCTTGCTCTTTTCTGGTGGTCGGGTGAACTTTCCCCTTCCCTGCCTGCTAGATCTCCTCCCAATTATTTCCATTGGAATACTCAATCTTTTCATTCTCTACGTTGTTAAACTTTGTATAAAATGCTCCTTCTGCCTTCCCAACTTAACGGAAACATTAATTTGCTCTGATGATGCTCACTTACTCAACCCATCTCGAGGGGCAGCTGTACGATTTCCCCTTTCTCCCAATCCTGAGGTTAGAAGATTGAGCCAGCTTTCTCCTCGCTCTCTTACTTGACCTCTCTATGACATTGGCATGAATGTTGAATTCCTTTTTCTTGAAAGTCACTGTTCTCTTGGCTCCCACTGCACTATTCTCTTTGGTTATACCATTTCTTCACAGACTTTATGTGTTAGTTCCTTCTCTTTGTCCTGCCCTCTCAGGTTTGGTGTTCTCTTGGAATTTTCCTTGTCTAATTTCCGATCCGTAATCTACTCCTTCCATCTCCTCACCCTGCCTCCCAATCCACTTACTCTTTTTCTGTAGTCCTTATTTTAGTTAATGACATAACCATCCACCTGACCACCTAACTGGAAGCCTCACAGTCAACCCTAGGTTCATCCAACGACCAAAACTGGTAGCTGTTACCTGTAAAATATTTCTTGATTCAACCTCCATCACTCAATAGGAGCTGCTGTCTTAGTTCATCATCTTCTCTAACCTGATCTCAGATCTCAGGAGTCTTTTACTTGATGTTACTCCTTATAGAATCTTGCTTCTCCAATCCATTCTCCATATTGAAGCCACAGTTATCTTTCCATTACATAAGCAGAATCATATTATTTTCTTTTTCAAAGTTACTGTTAGTTCTATGTTTTTTTTTTTTTTTGTTTTTTGTTTTTAAGAGTAAATCTATTATTCCACCATAGTTTTCCAGTCTCATATCCTGCTTTGGGACAGATTTCCTCTTCTTTACCATAGAACATGTCATGCTCTTTCACACATGGTTATGTACAGACAGGATATTCTCAATGTCTGAAATGATTTTAGTCGTCCTTCCTCTGAGGAGCAATCCTTTTCAAGACATAGTTCAAACACTGTCTCCTTGTTTGAGTTTTCTTTATGATGATATATAGGAAACAGAATGTAATAAACATCTATTGAGTATTATATATTTGCCTAACTATTTTGCCAGGTATTTAAAATTTGTTATTATATTTTATCCTCCTAATAGCCTAGACATGATGTAATTATTGCATTACCCCATTTTATAGATGAAGAGATTGGACCTTAGTGGAGATGCACAGTTTCCTGCGAATGCAAAGTTACTGAGGGCAAGGACTGTGACTGCTTAGCTCTGTGGCCTTTAGCACCTACCTCGCTGGCTAAGAACAGCAATCACTCGACAGCGTTTACTGAGGAGAGAAAAATGGAAGACTACTCCACGCAGCATGAGCTACTAACAGGCAAAACTCTACAACAGACATTCCTAGAATAATGGAAATTACTGGGACATGGATTAAGAAATAGAAGGAGAGGTAGAGGAAAAGAAATGTTTTTTCAAAAAGTAAATGCAAAATACATATGAAACTTGAAGGGAAAAGGGTGATTTTTGTCATGCAGGACCAATTTTATATTTTCTTATAGGCTAGCTCTAAAATAGGTCAAGAACCCCTGGAGTTTTCAGCTAGAGTGGGGTTTTGAAGACATCCGAGTCCCAATCCCTCATTGTAAAATGAGTAAAGCGAGGAACAGAAAGATAAGTGATTGACTATAGTGGTGGACAAACCATGATTGGAGCCAGTGACTAGCACCCCCACATGTCCAAGTCCTTGATTTCTCTTTGCTTTCACTATTGTCTAGTAAATGAGGTCTTCATTATAATGGAGGAACAACAGCAGCTAGCTGGTCAGCTAGTGAGGGTTTGTTAAGGAAAGAGGATTCATTTAGATTGTGTCTCAATCACCATTCCTAGAATGGGCCCCTTGGGGCTGACTCTGCAGAGTTAGAGGCATAAATTATCACAGGTACCCTGAAAATACGGTTTGAGCTTCTAACATGAGGAGTTACAAGAAACATAACTTAGAAAGAGGCAATTAGGAAGGATGTGCTTATCTTGGGTTTTCCCAGATTATATATAACCTTGCATTTCAGTATAAAACTGCCAGAGCCAGTAATATTTTGGTTCTTTTTTTTGGAGGGGGGATAGGAGGGCAGACATTTAGACAAGTTTGTTAGGGCAGAAATTCTTGTTTAAGAATTATCTTTATGGCTTGCAATTGTAAACTGTTCTGTATTCTCTACTTATAAAATAAAATTAATATTCATGGGCTATTCACTTCTTTCCTTGCTTTAGTCTTAAGTTTTACTCCGAAGGGTAGAAGGTCTGCTTTTACTCAGGTTTTTGAAGATTTCCAGAACCAGAATCCTTGCATTTCTCCCACTAGTACTTATCCAAAGCTGAGGTATCCGGCTCAGGGCTTTTGAGAGAAAGCCCTTTGATTGTCCTGCAATTTGGCTAGCTTCCAGCTTTGCTGCATGATGATTAAGTGTGCTTTTACCCAAAAAAGTTCAGAAAAGCTTAAATTATTCTTGAAAACAGAAATTGTTATCAGACTTTATACACAATTTAAAGCCCAGATAACGACCAGCTTTTCCTACCTCTAGTCAGACACTGCTACAAAGGGACTAATCAACAACTCAAGGAAGAGATAGAGATCTACAACACATAAGTGCAATATGCATTACTGATGTCTTCCCACCACCACTGAGCTCCTCTATCTAGTGTCATTTCCTGCTCTTTCCTCTGACCTTTCCAAATATCCTGATATTTATTTGAATTTTCATTAAGCTAAATGTGGAGCGTTGTGGTGGTTTGAAGTTGTATGTTCTCCAGAAAAACATGTTCTTAAATCTAATGCATTCCTGCGGGTGTGAACCCATTTTAAGTAGTGTCTTTTGATGAGGTTACTTCAATTAAGGTGTGACCTACCTCAACCAGGATGGGTCTTAATTCTATTACTGGAGTCCTTTATAAATGGAATGAATACACCCAGAGAGAAAAAGCCATGGAAGCAAGAAACTGAAAGCAATGAAATCTGGAAGAGAAGAAATGAGCAGATGCCACCATGAGTCTTGCCATGTGGCAGAGAAGCCAAGGATCACAGGAGTTGGTCTTTAGGAAGAAAGCATTGCCTTGATGATGCCTTGATATGGACATTTTCATGGCTTCAAAACTTCACATTAATAAATTCCCATTAAGTCAAACCATTTCATGGTATTTGCTTGGAGCAGCCTAGGAAAGTAAAACAGGACTTCTACTTTCCTCATGAAGGCTAAGTAGCTGCGGTTCATTTGGCTTTGCCTGCTACTTTACACAAACAAGTACATAGACTCTGAAAGCATTAGAAAAGATTATTACAGAGAAAGCATTAAATAAAGTTCAGGTTCAAAGTGGAGGATAGGGAAAGAGAGTACTTCAATTTTGGACATGATAAAACTAGGTTCTTGCATTTCTGAAAAATGCAACTTTTATAGAGTAAATTGTAAATTATTGTCTGTTGTACAGCTTAGAAGAGGGTGGTCTATTTTGAGGTGTTTTCTTACAGTAGAGAATTGAAAACCAATGTCAGGTATTTCTCCAGATAATTTCCCTCTAGCTTTTCTCACTCCTCTACCCCTAATTTGGCCCAACCTTCACATTCACGCCTTTTTATTTGTGTAACTCTCACATTCTGGGCTCCTGTTGTGAAGAGAGCTTTTCCTAGCCTTGAATGGACACTCAAATTCTGGGCTTCCACTAGACCACACAGCCAAATCTAGGAAGGCAGCACCCCTGGGTAACCCCAAGCCTGAGTGAAACCTCCTTGATTTTGCTGCCTAAACCTGACAGCTGAGTCTCACTGGACTCAGTCATTGTTACATATGAATCTTTTATCCCTTTCTATGGTGACCCAGGGTCAGAAAGATTCATTTACTGGTTTAATGTGAGCCAGGTGCCAAAGTATATAAAGTGAGTGAGATGGATGTGGTCCTGTTCTTTTGGAACTTACAGTCAAGTTGGAAATACAGATAAGTAAACAGACAATCACACATCTCTCAGTGCAGGGATGGGGAAGAAAAATATGCTATGTAGTCACCCAGGGAGGATGCCTAATCCAGACGTGCAGAACAGGGAAGGCTTCCCAGAAAAAGTGGCATATAAGGTGATGAGTTGGAGTTAGCCAAAGGAAACTTGAGGGCAACAGTGCCTTGGACAGAGAAAACAGCGTGAGTGAAAGATGGAGAAGGGAACGTTTGGCACTTCTGAGGAAGGGAAAGTAATTCAACATCACTGGATTGTAGCATGCATGTGTCTCAGACTGGTGGTGGAGCTGGCAGATGGGCCATAAACAGAATAAGCAGAGTCTGGAGAGGACTTTGTGAACCACAAGAGACACCTGGAACTCTACCTTGAAGGGTATTTATTTATTTTTGGCTACTCAAGCAAATACTATGCAATGGGTTGGCATACATACGCGTTCCTTTGAGTTTCAACTTCTTGCTTCCCATGGCTTTCTCTTCTGCTTGAATTTCATTCTTGTTTTAAAGACTCCAGTACTAGGATTAAGACCCATGCTGATATGGTGGGCCTCACCTTAACTGAAGTAGCCTCATCAAAAGGTCCTACTTAAAATGGGTTCACACCCGGAGTAATGGATTAAGTTTAAGAACATGTTTTTCTGGGGTACATACAGCTCTAAACCACCACAGTATTTGAAAGCCACTAGAAAAGGTACATGTTGGATGTGTGTTTTTTAAGAGATCACCCTGGCTAAAGTAAGGAGAATGGGCTAGTGGAACATACTTATAGGGCTGCTACCCAGGTAAGAGGGTACAAAGGTCTAAGAAGGAATGAGGGTGCAGAGAATTGAGCAGCAGGAAGAGGTCTAGGAGGAGAGATCGATGGACTTGGTGATTAATGACTTGCAGGGAAGGAGGCAATGGAAAAAGAGAGTGGAAAGAGCTGCTCGTCCTTAGTTTCTGGTTTGAACAGAATCAGGTGAATGCTTCTGAGCTGGAAAAGGAAAAGCACTTTGGTTTTCTAGTTCCCTGTGATCAGCCATAACTTCACAATAATTCTTTCTTTTCCCCCCTTTTCACTCCACCTGGTCTTGCCTTTTCTCTATCTCCCTGTGATCCTACAGTCTGTGGTCAAGTTTACTTTAAGTAGTAGTTCCTGACCTTGTCCCATTTCAGAGTTCACCTTTTCTCTTATGGAAAACCTTGCCTCATGAAGTTCACTTGTTTGTGCTTAGTTTCTTCTCTGTTGGAAGTATCTTATATCCTTTAATGTTCAGGCAAACTTTGCCGGTACATTTAGGCCTAGATCAGTTTTCAGGAACTCAGTAAAGCCATTCTCAATGTCCAGGTGGAACTTAATGGCTCCACCCCTATCCTCCAATGTCCCTTTTCTCATATCTTTATAATAAGACTCAGGACTGATTGTAATGTTTGCCTCCTTCCACCTCACCTTCCCACCGTCCCATCTCCTTACATCAGACTACTATTAGCTCCTTAAAGGCAGGGATTATACAGATGGACTTGCACATATTAGATGTTCAATAAAAGTCTAATGACTAAATATGAATGGACTTCTCATATGCTTTCTTTAAAAATTGTTTCCAGGGAAGCGGGTGTGGCTCAGTGGATAGAGCTCCCGTTTACCATGTGTGAGGCCCCGGGTTCGCTTCCCGGGGCCTCCTTGTGAGGCCGGGCCGGCCCGCGCGCCCAGCTGATGCAGCAAGACCTCACAACAGGAAGCGGGTGTGGCTCAATGGATAGAGCCCCCGTTTACCATGTGTGAGGCCCCGGGTTCACTTCCCGGGGCCTCCTTGTGAGGGCAGGCCAGCCTGCGCGGCGCGGTGGGCTGATGCAGCAAGACCTCACAGTAAGGGGGAGATAAGCAGACACGGAGAAGACACACAGTGAATGGACACAGCAAGCACAAGCAGCGGGGGGGATAAATAAATAAATAAATAAATCTTTAAAAAAAATAAAATAAAATAAAAAATAAAAAAATAAAAATTGTTTCCAACATCTACCTCCTTCAAAAAACTCTTCTCAGTTAGCGCTAACCATTAGACCATCTGCCTATACAGACTTGAGTCTTGTAGTTGTCATTATTGTGAATAATTGAGCAAACTCCGTGGTGTTCATGAGTTATGAATTACTAAATTATCTGGAACAGATGAATGTTGTGTCTGTATAAGGCAGACCCCTCCATTCTCCAATGGATTGCACAATACTTAGGAAATATAGGGTTAGCTGTGAGATCTTAGACGAATTAACTAAATCTTTCTAAGTATTGGTGTCCTCAGATGTAAAATGGTAACAGTCCCAGTCCCATTAGTTTCTCATTAATTAAATAAGAAAACATTTAAAGAGTCCTTAATATAGTACCTGCACACAGTAAAAATGCCCTATAAATGCCAACTCTTCTTAATCTCTGTTCTCCCCATATTTATTTAATCTTCAAATGTTTTTATGACTTCTAATTATTTTTTCAACTTTACTTGAACAGATTGGTGATTGTGTGTATGTGTGCGTGTACTTAACAGATGTTGATAAATCCATTTTTTAAAGAATCCAATGCATATTAACTACATTCCATTTGTCAGGAGACGTCTCATCTCTTGTACCTTTGTATTTAGCAATGATCTTGTGAAATCTCTTGTTTTGTTACGTTAGCTTGTAATCTAAATTTTGCTTATATATTTCTTCTTGCTCCAGAGCTGTATCTTCTATTTCTTTGGCTCCCTAGAGTGCCAAGTACTATGTTTTGTGCTTATTAGGCATTCAGTAAATATCTGAACAACACTAGTGACATGGAAACATGGGGAAACTGTTCAGTCTTCTCAGTATGTCTACCAAGAGCCATTCACCTCAGGAGGGGGAGAGAAAGAGGTCAAAAATGACTATTTCCCATTCATGCAGAAAGCTTTGAGAATCCTCTTAGCTGTTGCTCTGGTTCTAGGAGTTCTTTTCCCTTTTGCTAGTGCTCTATGTTGCAGGACCCAGAGTGAATTCTTGAGGAACTAAGGGAAAATGGGAGCTGATCTGAGGTTCCTACACTAACCTCTGAGGTTGAAGAATTCAGAGTTCAAGCATCTGAGGTTCAGAACTGGGGACGTGCTTCTGGGAGCCACACGGTTATTTAAGTCACTGGGGTGTGTTCCTGTTCACCTCCAGACTCCCACGAGTGCCAGTTAGAACAGGGTTCTTCCAATCTCTCTCCCTTTCTCCCTCCTTTCCTTCATTCACTCGCTTCCTTCCCTCCTCTCTTCCTCCCTTCACCCCTTCCTCGCTCCTTTCCTTCTTTATGTCCTTTTTCCCTCCTTTCTCCCCTGGGTCCCTGCCTTTCCTTTATTCTCTTTAGTAAAGTTTTTACTGTTTTTGGGAAAATGATGCATGATTATTACAAAAAAAATCAAGCGATGGAGCAAAAGTATACCTCATCTCTTCTAGCTTGCCATTCTGATTTTCATGAGGACCTCCTTTTTAGGGCTCAGATGTAAGGTCTTACTTTTGTGGTTCCTGCACAGAGTACATGATGACACTTCTAACAGACAAGGTGGTATAGGCTGGCTTCAGTGGCTTCTCTGTGCCACAGGTTGTCTATGCTTGATCTTCAGGGGCCCTACTGAGGTCTTCAAGGTGAGGTTTCATTATCTCATCTGTTCAGTGTCTCATGAGTCTCTTTGGACACCATCTAGATCCTTGCCTCCCTTCCCTGGGAAAAATTAGCCTAGATGTGAGGTGATAAGGCTGTGGCATTTATTGATTCCTTGGGTTGATTCAGCTGGTTTCACTCTTTCTCTCTCTCCCCTCCTAGTGTGTTTTTTGAGGCTGTGGGCTGGTAAAACCTTCCTGGGGAGGACACAAGCTGATGAGCTGATGTGGTTCCCTGACAGAATTCCTAAGCCATCTTGAAAACACTAATTGTAGAGAAGCCCAAAGAATTATCTCTACTGGCATAAGTTTTGTTTCTCCCTTTCTTTTAAATCCTACATCCATAGTCAGAGATAAAGCTTTCTTTAGTTTAATTACACAAACTACCAAGGTAGACTTTAGATCTCAAAGTTTTGTGACTCTTTCTATCTTGTCACCAGTAGATGTTCTGGAAGCTTCTGAGGTTTCCATTACATTGGCTTCATATATATATGGTATCCAATTGGAAGAGGGAGACATGTGCAGCAGCATTGGACTTGACAGGCAAACAAGTATCAGTGCCGGGCTCTGGAGCCAGGTCAGCCCTTGATTTCTTAAAAAACGGGTGACTTGGTTAGCTTTCTCCTTTGCAGACCCCTTTAATATCAGACAATTTCAAGACCAGGGAAGTCTTTGAAGTTTTTGGTAATCACTTCATAATTCACTTTACAGAAAAGGCAGCATCAGTGGATGTTGAAAATGCTTGCAATTGGCCTTCTTTCCACAAGCTGTCCCTTAGGAGGATTTTCTCATAACTTGGCTTTCCTCAAGAGATTTTTTCTTTTCCACATGTACTTTGCCTTCTTGCTCATCTGGCCCTTGCCCTCACTCAGAAATCTGCTTAGCTGTGATGGTGCATTCCCCCCTTTTTCTCAGCAAGGAGATGAGCTATGCAGCTGTAGGGGGATTGCTGTCTCCTGACAGCTATGCTTACTGCACCCATGGGTCCTGAAGTTAAATCTGCTCTTGTAAAGAGAGTGGGTGGGGAGAGTGGGTCAGTTGAGATAATGTGTGTCAAGAAAGTTCTGTGGAAGTGCCTTCACCATTTATTGCATGCCTTCTTCAGATAGGGAGATGGGGAGAACGTTTAGTGGGGAAGAGAAAGCTGTTGTAAAAGGTGGTATCTTAGTTGCCAGGCTGCTGTTACAAACACCACACACTGGTTGGATTAACTACAGGAATTTATTGGCTCACTGTTTTGGAGGCCATGGGCTTGTCAGGCCTTGGTCTTTCCCTGAAGTCTGTGGTGTTCTGGTTCTGGCTTGCCACAATCTTTGGGGCTCCTCGGCTTACATCTCTGGCTCCCATCACATAGCAGTCTCCCTCTCTCCTTGTGTCTGCTTCTCCAGTTTCCACTGCTTTCTGGCATCTGGCTCCTCTATATGAGACCTCCAACCATGCAGATTAAGACCCACCCTGATTCAGCCGGGCCACACCTTAACTAATAATAATGTCTTCAAAAGGTCCTATTGACAAATGGGTCCAGACCCCCAGGAACACTGGTTTACTCTTAACATGCCTTTGGTGGGGATATGTAATTCAATCGACCACAGGAGGCTTTGGGAGGTATAGGTGGTAGACATAACCTAGGCTCTGGGGTCCAAGAAAGATTTCTTTGGGCACCAATTCATGTGGAAAATTCCTCTCCAAACTCAGATGCCATTGTTATCGTTGCATTTGGAAAACACAAGATCTATTTCTGACACAACAATGACCAATGACACTCATTGTGTTGGTTGCCAGTTACTTGAGTCTTTAGGAGAAGGCCAAGATGCTCTGAAAGTGTGAATGTTGTCTGAGAGGCAGCCAAGCTCAGCCAACATTACCATTAATGAAATTATTAGAGGGTTAATTTAGGAACATGAAGCTATTAACTCCTGACTAATTTTACTTGTACTATCCTATGGTCATTAGGAAGCTGAGGAAATAAGAACTCAGAAAGGGTAAGTGGGTCAGAGGGATTGCATATGGTATATGCACACTAGATAGTTGGTGAATGAAAAAAGTTCATGGTTGAATGAGATGGCCCAGCCCTAGAGTTATCTCTTCAGATGTCTCTCAATTTGTTTTGAGGTTTCCACCTATTTTTCTCAACGATTCTTCTAATTTCTTTAGCTTTGAAAGTTGGATTCAATATATGTGCTTCTGGGGAAAGTTATGATAACCACTACATTCTACCAACAATGCTGCTTTATTATTTCATACCAGCTAATGAGCAACGGCATTATTCCTATGGCAACCATAGGCAGGTGAACATAATTTTGAAAACCACTAGGTATAAAACACTAATTTTTAAAACTTTTTATTTTCTGCTAAAAATGGCATCTCTGAAAAATGTATGTTTTAATGATTAACCCATTTTACAGATGAAAAAAAAAAAGAAGTTTGGCTACTTTCTTAGCTTTTACATAGAAAATCAGTGACAGATGAAAGCTAGAAACTCAGAAATTTATTTCTTCATCACTGGAGACAGGCCGTCTGCAGACTGTATTTTCTTTTTAACAACTATAAAGTGAATGAACTCAAAGAACAATCTAGTGTCCTGCTGGGATTGATATGAAAAAGGAGAGGGGAAGAAAAGATTCCTCATTAATGGATTTATATTCTAGCGATAGGGCGAGGGGGTAGAAAGGTCATTTTGAAAAGTAAAGTGAAATATAGAGCATGCAGAAAAATTATCTTGTTATCTCCCTTGGAGACATGAGACTGCACGTTATCCTCTATTCGTTTATTTTTTCTCTTAGTTTTCCTTTTATTTTTAGATAAATGTGAGTCAGACAGATGAGACAGGAGTAATTTTTAGAAACTCTCTTCTTTGCATGCTTTTGGGAGCAGAGTTTGCTCTTTTTCATATGGCCTCATTGGAACTACCATTTGATTATAAAGGAAGAAAATCTAGGAGCTTGGCATTAAATCATAATTTGGGGGGAAATTGGTAAAAAAAAAAACCTACAAAAAATACCACTAAATGTAATGCTTATTGAATATGTTAGACCATAAGTGGACAAGATTTAAAACCTAATTTAAATTTTCAAATTGAAATTCTCTCCAGATTATCAAAAAAGAAAAGGAAAGACATTGTAGCTCTGATTTTTTAGTTCAACCAGAAGAGTAGGCTTAGGCGATAACTATTTTGTTAGTTTGATAACTATTTTTGTGCTTGCTGACAGTTCCCATGTTATATATATAAGATATATATAATTTAATCTTCAATAATCCTTGGCCAGGAAGGTTTTATTGAAAGGAAGTGCAGATGAGGCACGTCAGGCTCAGAGAGTCTAAGGGTGTTGTCCTGTGTCTGGCTCCTTCCCGCTGTTCTTTGCCCTGTCCAGAAGTTCTCCTGTGGTGTCCACTATCTTCTAGCGTTGGAATGCGGACGAGGAAAGCACTCTGTGTCCCCAAGACCTCGTGGTCCAGACACAGGTTCTAATCAAGTATGACTGAGACTGGGGTCGGGAGGTGCAGCTCAGGAAGGGTTTTATAGACTAGGAGGAAGAGTCAATTGAGCTGGGTCTTTCAGTTGACAAGGCACAGTGACTCCTCCCCGATGGAGGAAGAAGCTCGCCCCAAACGGCTTGGAACAGTGGCATGAGGATGCATATGTAGAATTGCCAGGTAAAATACAGGATGCCTAGTTAAATCTGAATTTCAGATAAACAACAAGTAATATTTTAGTATAATTATATCCTGTGCAATATTTGGAACATAACCAGTGCCTGATTATTTCTTTCTGCTAAAAAAAAATGTGTGAAAGGAGGAAATGCCTGAATTAGAGAAGGGGAAATGAAATAAAATCAGCAGGATAGAAAACAGATACATTTATATCACTTTATATACATTTACATATGGTATATATGTGTTTCCTGTTTAATTTTTACGTAGGGCAAAAAAGACAGATGGATTTATATTATCCCCATGTAAACCCTGTGTAAACTAAACCAAAGATATTCTGTTCTGACTCAATTGCAAGGAATTCTTCCCACAGCCACAGTGGAAGGCACCACATGGGGAAAACTTTGAACCACCCTGAAGATGGCAATTGGCATTTTGACATTTATTAAAAAATTTTTGAAGGTAATAGACTCTTTAAAAAGATATTCTGCCACTGAAGTTTTGTTTGACAGGGTCCAATACGTCTGTGACATCAGAAGATGTTGGATATCTCCTACATTTGTGGTGTCAACAAAGAGACATGTAAACATTTTAGTATAATATTGAGAAAATAAAATGGTTTGTGTGAGAATGACTGTAACCCACTTAGATTTTTCTCACCTTCCTCATTAAATAGGTGACCATGCTTTTATTTATTTCTCTCCTTGCTCCAGAAAAGATCAAAGGCAGCTCGTAAATATGTGCCAGAACTCTCACTCCCACACTTACGGAAGCTCAAGCAGCTTGATGAGTGTCATTTCAAAGGTAAGAGCAAACTGTGACTGCTTGACTAACTTCTCTCTCTAAGATTAGGGTGAACTCTTTTGGGGAAAGTTGTGGGATCCATTATATTTTACCAATAGTACTACTGTATTTTTATCATTTCATATGTTCATCTAATGAACAATGGCATTACCTCTTATGGAAACCATAGTCAAGAAGAATATTTGGAAAACCATTAGGTATAAAAATTCTATTTGACTTGAAAAATTTGCCTTGCCTTTTTTCATTTTGATTTAACGGCATATTTCACTGTCTTTTGCTTATGCCTGTATTTCACTATAGCTGAGGTTAAGAAAAGACTAAAATCTAACAGTGGTAAATGCAATCTGAGTTTTATTATCAGCACTTTACTGAAAAGACGAGACAAATAACCAAAGGGAGATTGTGATGGTTAAGTTCATGTGTCAACGTGGCTAGGTTATGGGGTCCAGTTGTTTGGTCAAGCAAGCACTGGCCTGATTGTTACTGTGAGAATATTTCATAGATTTAAATCATTAGTCTATTGCATCTAATGCTGATTACAACTACAATTAACAAAGGAGATCGCCTTAGGCCATGCAGTTGAAGGCCTGAAAGCAAGAACTTTCAAGAGTCAGAAAGAAGAATTTCTAACTAGACTTTGGCCAGCTAGCTTCTCCTGGGACATTCATTGAAATTTTCTTTGGAGTTCCCAAATTGCAGCCTGCTCTATGGAATTCAGACTTGCCCATCCCCATGGTCACATGAGCTTTTTCTATAGTAAATCTCATAATATTTACACATATCCTGTTGGTTCTGTTTCTGTGAGGAACACTGACTGATACAGAGAAGTTGCTCATAATGTATGACTTTGCTTCATTACGCTTCTCTGGATTTTTCTTTTTTTAAAAGTAGGCATGGTATTCTTGCTTAATCAAGGAAGCAAGTTGATAAGTAGTAAGTCAATTTTTTTTTTTTATCATGATATTTGAGATTTTGCTTTACCTGGGAAAGGACTTAAATGCTTTAGGGTTTGGGAAAATGTATCTTTGATAGGGAGAGTATAGCATATTGGAATGGGTTTCCTTCCCAATGCTTTTTCTTATGATTTGGTATGCATTTTGTCAAACAAAGCTGGGACTTTTCCTGAATCTAATGATGACAACAGTAGGCTCCCAGTGAGTTTAACAAGTTGGACCATTGCTTATATTGAAGGATAAGGCTTAATATGAATAAACACATAGGCCCTTTCATGGGTGCAGAAAACCAACGGAAAAAGAGTTAATATAGAAAATGGTTAATAAAAAGTGTGGCATAGAGCTTTTAGGTACTAGTGAGTTCATTCTAAGTTTTAGCTGCTGTAAATCTAATAGGATTTAGGGTCAATTTCCGAGCATACTTTCTAGGCTAAGGAAGATGGTAACCCTACTGTACATTCCATAGTGGTTAAACTGTTTTGTTTTTAATACTGAGTTGATATCTATGGATTACACTTTAAGAGAGTGTGCTTTCAGAAATGAAAGATGTGCTTGGTAAGGGTTATAAAGCCATGCCTCAAGAACAGCTACAGAATAGCAGGAGATTTTTACCTGGAGGAAAGAAGATATTTATGGTTAGAAAGGGAAAAGACTTATTCTCTCTGATGCCAAAAGAATACAAGGGCCAATGGATAGAGAGTCCCACCTGAGGACGGGCTTGCTTATAGTCACTCCCGTGCAGACAGAATGCCCGCCTAGGCAAGACAGCCCCTCTCCACCTTTGGGAGGGGGTGGACAGAGATTTGTACATGGACTTAAATCCAGATCCTTATGGTCTCTTCTGAATCTGAGATTCTAGGATTCAAAGGAAGTTTAGAACTTACATGGGTTTTCTGGTATTTATGCCTTCTAAAGCAATCAGTTGTTTCAGGAAACTGAGCGATGTTAAAACAAAACAAAACAGAACAAACCTAGACAAAGTGACTAGTTGATTGATGGAAATTCAATCTCGTTGATTCTGGAAGTTCAAACTGGTTAATTGATGGAAATTGATGGAAATTTCAATTTTGATGCTCAGGTATTTAGGATATGCAGCTTGTTTTGTGACTATCTGTTCATCTTGCCTACATACATGACTTTTTAATATAACTTCCAATATAAACACTCCACAATAAGTTACAACAATTAAACATATAACCCTGAGCAAAGCAGTTTCCAGTGTACATTAGTTATAACATCTCTTTACAGTGAGAAATTTTGTGTTGGTCACACTTATGTACTATTGTCCCTTCCCCGCCTTTAACATATAATGAAAAATCTCTAGATAACAAATGCTTGCCAAGCCCTAGGGAATGGGCCCCTTTTTTCCAGGAATATTTGATATTATAAAATAACCACATGACAAAATAATTCAGTCAGTCCCTTGGCATTTGTTTTAAGGTTAATAAAATCGATTCTATGATTCTTTTTCCCCCTATCAACATCCCTCTCTTTCATTTTTGTTAACCACCAGCTGGCTTTTTTTTCCATCACAAAATGACTCTAAACTGAAAGATAATTATACAGAAAGAAATTTGCTCCAAACTTTACACTGAGCCAACTATGTCAGCAATGGAAAGAACTAGTACATTTTGTCTTAAAAATAAAAAAGTCCTAGATCTGGCAATATGCCTACTTAATCCCCAAATACTCTTGACTCTGGAATTCCAAATGAAGACGCTTGCCTTTTCTTTTTTGTTTATTTCTAAAACTAATGATGTAAATGTTTGGGGGCATCTTTCAATAGCATTCCTTTTAAAATACTGTAGAATGTTAAATTTAGTGCAATGGTGTATGCATTGGTCAGTTAACTTTGATGGGTAGATGGTTAGAATCCAATGTATGTGTTGAACTTTTCCTAACTAGCAGTCAAAAGCTTAAGAGCTATGATATAGTCCTTAGTGAAAACTCTTAGTATTAAATTCCACTAGTGTCTTGCTTACTTTCCTTTCTCCATATCTCAATATTTTTACAAAGTACACTTAGTTCCAGAATTTGAAAATCAATTACAGAAGCTCAAACCAGTCTTGCCCAGCCACGGTCACCTCAAATTATCTTTCAGGAAATAAACAGTTAGGCAGAAAAGCAGGTGACCTGCTGCCTTTAAAGTCCTATCTTCTCAATAAATATGCGCCAGTTCAATCCATTGTTTTCTACATAAAATGCCTCATAAGAGCTGATTCAGGGCATGCTGCACTAACCTTTTGCCCTAAAATATAAACTCCCAGGGGCATTTCAAGATGCATGAGAGCTAGATAATCATGATGAAATAATTTCTAGATCTTTTGCTCTGGGTGACACAAATGGAGGCTGCTCTGTTTGCCTATGTTCAGACAATCTGCTGCCATGCTGAGGGCTCTCTCTAACATTAAGCATGTCAGTGTTTACTGAGTTGTCTTACTGAAGAGCAAATTTGTACACTTAAGGCAGGCTTTTTTGAAATACAAAGCCCTGCTCAAATGTGACACGTATTCTAACAGCACGACATACTAAACACCACAACTTTTAAGTCATGAGAGTGCTTAGAGCCTGCGTGTTGCATAGGAGTACGTTCTCTCCTAATGCCTTTCTCAGAGAAGCCAGTGGAAAATTAGCTTCATCCCACCAGGCAATAAATATATCCCACTAAACGAATTTAAACTAGAGAACAATCAACCCCTTTCCTTTGTTCTTTCAAAAGCAACACGCATTAGACCTTTCAAAAAAACATCAAGAGGATTTTATGGGAAATTCAGGGAAAAAAACCCTATTTGGAATGAAATCAAAATGTTATGAATAGTACTTTCTGAGTAATGACACGTATCAGCAGTATTTGTAACCATAAGAACAATGTGATAAATTTTAATCACTTGGGACTCCAGCTCTGTGGGAAGTGCTTACTACACAGACATCATTTATAGGTTTCCAGTTATGACCTACGCCTAAAAGACATTTTAATGATAACTGGAGAAAGTAGATAGATTGTCTTCCTAGAGTGTTGAAGTTCCTGCTTGTTGTCATCCTCAGCTCTTTTAAAGAGCAGAGACTTTCAAAGGTATTCTTCAGTCCAGCAGCCAGGGTACAAGACCAAAGGGATGGAATTATCTAAGATAAAATATGCCAGAAATGTACACTCCTCAGGATTTCCTGTGGGGGTCTGACCAAAATAAAGCAATATTAATAAATATAAATTCTGGAACATTATTATCAACAGAAACAGGGTCTTGAAATGTACCCTTGAAATTCTTCTAGTTTCCTCAGGCAGATCAACTATTTCAATGTAACTGTGCAAAATGTTAGACCTCCCCAGGGGGACAATTGCTTTAAATTATTTTAAAAACTCAAAGACTAATAGACAAGCTAAAGGAAGGAGTTTAATTTGCTGGAGGCTTTAAATCTTTGAGTTCACTCAGGGTCCTTGCATCCCTTGACCTTGAAAACATTTTGGGGAAAAATATAGTCTCAAAGCATCTCAACATTAAAAAATATGCAATTGGTCAATTCACTTTTTATCTTTTCCACTATTTTTACTGGATTTTTGGAGAGAAAGGAAACTCAGGTGATGTGACAGAATAAAAGAAAGATGAAAGAAACAACAAAGTGGGAGAAGATACACATTCATAAACCATAAAGAACTGTCATGCCCCTTCATCCCAGTAACTTGATAAAACATCCCTTTGATGTAGCTCAGAGTCAAGTAAGTTTTTCCAGTCCGGAGTTTCTCATGAGACAGGACCTTGAAGTCCTTCGTCTTTGGCCTCGAGGCTTTCATACCACCCCAAGTAAGTGTATCATCTCTCACAGGCAGGAGAGGACCTATTCAGAATTGTTCTCTCTTAAAATCATCTGCTCACCAGTGATGTGAGGGAAGGAGATGGCTTCTGGTTCCTTCCTTTCCTGTTGCATTCTGGTTGCAAACTATTTTTACGCTATGGAATATAATTTTCCTTAGTAAAGTTAAGGAAGCCATTAAGTATAAAACCCAACTCAAATCTAGCAATTTTACAACCAATTTGGCATAAAGTCTTTTGTTTTATGAGATTATTTGCCCAATAGGACTAATCACCAAGGTGCTTGGTTTCTCCAGCTTTAGGCAAAATCAGTAGCCTAGAAAATAGAGGATAGGCAAGTAATCACTACCCTTACTTCAAGAGTTAACAAAGTCCACATAAATCTGAAGAGGTGTCTGCTTTCTAGTTGATACAATTGTGAAGTTTTGGGGTTTTTTTTTAGAAAAATAACCTCTTTAATGGTATGAATGATGAAAGTGGTAATATATTAAAGATGGTAATGGAATCACCAAACATATCACTAGAGTCATAGTTTAGATCTCCAAGGAATCTCAACATTAATACCTTTTTATTTTTTCCATTTTAAAATGTTAGACCTGGTGTTAAGTGGACAAAATAATCACATTTGTCACTGGATACACTGAAGCACCAGAAATTGTGGTCTTTGTTGTCTGTCACTTCGAATGATGAGGCTGGAGTCCAGCTGTGTTGAAGAGCCAACACACTGCTCGAGCTCAGCTCCCTTAAACAATGCTCTCAGGAAAACATGGCTCCTCCCCAATCCGGCCGAGCCGCAAGCCCCAGCGACAATGCTGTCCCAAGAGAAGGGACTCAAGCTAACCCAAGATGCTT
>JAQZBX010027909.1:0-18646 GCA_029593785.1 Cabassous unicinctus
ACACAAAAGTTACAAGGATTTCCATGTTCCCCACCTCCCATAACATCCCACATAAACATCTTTCATTAGTGTGGCACATCACTTGCAATGGATATATTACCTGCTTAGCTAAAGGGTACATTCACATGGAAGGCACTCAAGAACCAGGTCATTTTACAAAGTATTAGTTGCCTAAAAGAATAACCACATTTTCCCTCTTCTTCCTAAGGATTAGCTTATTTATGGGAGAAATCTTTGGAAGAATTAATTCATACAATCATAAACTCTTGGGGTTTTAGGGAATACAGACACAGCTAGTCCAGCTCCAACAGCTATCACTTTTCTATTCTCCTGCCAGATGTTTGCATGGAAAACAACAACAACAACAAAAAACTCCCATTGAGGGACCTTTTGTTTTTTGGCAGGTTGCCTGAGCCCTATATAAAAACTTCTTTTGCATCTTCTCAGGAAAGTGCTTTATATATGTATCACCCTTGTTATATAGTGTGTGTTTGTGAGTGTGTGTACACTTTTGTGTTTTATTCAATACATCTTGAAACCTGTATCATGGAAGTGAAAAAGGAAACCTCATCCAAAGTTAATACCTGATGTGAAATAGTTTAAACATTTTAAAAAATTGTAAGTTTTCACTTTATTTGAACATTAGCATGTGAAATGGAATGATTTTGACTAGCCTCTTTTTAAAGTACATGTCCTGTTTTATCAGAAAATAATGTTCTATTTCTGTAAATCAGGACATGTAGCAAATATCCTAGTTTCTTGGATACAGTTTAACTCTTGGCTCTGACAACCAGCACTTGGTGACTCTGTTATCCCAGGTATTGGCATAAATTCAGAATTAGGTACATTTGTTTCCTGCATCCCAGAAAATGATTTCCCAGGGATCAGAATATTTTCACATTGCTAAGCACAGCAAGTCAAAGTTAAAAGCAGCCTCTGGATCCTGGGAAGAGATGAGTCTATTATTGTTGAAGAGAAACTTTCTTTTTACTTGCTGACATCTTAATATTTCTCAATCAAATTGGGTTTATTGCTTGGGCTCTTGGTTTTTCCTAAGTATATAACTTATTCATTAAAGCAGTTTATCAGACTGATCTTAGTGTGAAAGGAAATCAATACAGAAAAAACTGGAAGGTCATCTGAGAAGTCTTTATTATTCTGCTGCATATCTATTTTATATATTTAGGACACAAATATCTGGGATAGAATTCTGTCCCTTGTAGAAAAATGTGCTAAGTGTACAACATCTATTTTTTTAGCATTTAGAAATTACAAACACTCAATGCCAAGCTGGTCACAATCTTATGAAAGCAGTAACTTAATGGTGAAAAATCTTGGCAAAGAACAGCAGGACAAAGTTGCAAATAAACTTGCATGAACAAAAGAATTGATAAAACATTGTGGTAAAATGGGTGTCTAACCAACTTTATTGGAAAACTTTCCCTATTATGACATATACTGATGCTCTAGAGTGAAGAAAAATGGAAAATATTCAATTATTTTTAATTTGATTAATGGAACTTAAAAAGTAAACTTAAGCTACTTTTTCCATGAATGTACCTATGAGAGACAAACTTGATACAAGGAATCAATAAACCTTTAACACATTTGTAGATTATCTGGACAACATAGTAATGTATTATAATAAAAGGAGAATAAGAAAATGAGAATCATAACAAAATGAGAATAATGACAATCCTTATCCCAGAAAACTGTGTCAAAATGATTTATTTTAATATTATGCATTCTTCATGCCCTCCCGTGATGCCTAGAAGAGGGTTTCTTTCCTGGGTTATGCATGAGTGGGGGACTAGAAAGGATGCTATCAGGATATTTTTTATTGTAAGAAATTGATCAAATGTTCCATTCACTGTTAAATAAGGTGACCATTTGCTTCTAAATTTTGCCTCAGTTTGTGTGAAATCTTGGAGTTCAAAAGCTATTGCTGGAATTAAACTATATTCTGCATGAAATGTATATTTCACAATGAAAACAGTAATTCTTTTGTGTCTGTTTCTCTTATCAAAATAGAAAAATTTTTAGGAAGATTTATATATTATGTATAATAAATATATACAAATACATAACAAATGTATTGTATGTAATATTTATATATTTTTTAAATTCCCATTTTAAAAGAAAGGACATATTCTGTTGCTGTCAGAAAAGAGGACTTGCCTATTTTCTGTTAACATTATAAAAGTAATAAAATTTATCTGGAATTACTTGAAAAATTTTTATTGAGACTTGTCTTGTGACCTAACATGGTCTATTTTGGAGAAGGATACATGAGGACTTGAAAAGAATGTATATCCTGCTTCTTGGGATGCAATGATCTATAGATGTCTGTTAATTCAAGTTCATTTATCAGATTCAAGTTCTCTATTTATATAGGAAGACCTCCAGCAGGCTGCTTTTTAAAAAAAGAAGTAAAGAGGGCAATAACATTGGCTCAAGCAGTATTGGGGAGGTGTCTGTGGATACTGACTTACCCTGTGAATTGGATGAGGCCAGTATAGATATTGACTTTGAAATGGGTTTGTGGCAGAGGCAACATTCTACACAATACCTCTTGGTGCCATTGAAAGTGAAGGGCTTAACCCAAAAGTATCCAGTCACTCTGAAGGCTGACATCCCTATCCAGGGGTGGATTGCAAATACAAAAAATGAGATAGGAAAAATGTACTGTTGTGAGCTATCCTCTGTGGGGAAGAGATCTATGGAAAGACATCTGAGATGCCTGCCAGCAGCAGCAAGTAACCATCTCTCATGTCCCTGTCTAACACCCCTATTGGAACTGTTAAATCAGATGCTCTCCTGAAGATCCAGAGCCATACCTTTGAGATCCAAGAAGCAACACATTAGCTATACCAGAAAGCCAAACATTGTGGATACCAGACCTTGTCATGCCTAGCCCAGAAGTTGCAACTGCCTGTCATTCACCAGCAGCTTATGGACATCACCCATATGTGTCCTTCATGCTCACTCCAATGTCTGCAGACATTTCATCCGGACACTTGTAACCAGCCAGCTACTATTTGCTGCCTAGAAAACGTAAGTGCCCTATATGGAATGCCAGCCCAAATTGAGAATGACCAATAAACACTTAGACTATGACGAGGATATTTTTGGGTCTTTTTATTTTTTTTAAAAAAAAATGATGAAATGAATGACCTTTTAATGAAATAGATAAAAGGTGATGAGGAATCCTTACAAAAATGGACTAAGCTTAACTTCAACACTGTGAGTTGTGACCCCAGGCCCAGTTAAAATGCTGACAGCAGGACCCATGCAGGCATTGAGATCACAAATTAAAGTGACACCCCATAGCACAAAAGGGAGAGTAATAATAATTTGCTGCTGCCTATGCCTCAAACTATACAAAATGGGGGAAATGAGGTCATTTAGAGCATGCTATTGCCCTACATAGCCTCACTGGCTGGGAATCTTATGCCCATGGAAAATAAAAGTCATCCAAAACTGTTATAATGTCACTCAAGCTCTCCAACACATGACACAACAAATCCAACACATACATAATTTAGCTCCTGCTCCTTTATCTGATTGGTTTGCTCCACTGTATTGGCCTTTGAAGAGTTTATTCATTGGATGTCTGCCAGTTGGAAGTCTTTTTATTGTTTCTTGTATAAGCTACTTTAGTTATAGATTATGTATAAGATGCTTAAATACCAATCAGAGCTCTAATAATGCAATTCATTATGTACCTAAGTAATTTTATGGCTTGTAAGTCACACATAAATGTATATTGTTGAATGTATATTAGTTGCTGATTGTCAGAGTTTAACTTTGAACAATCCTGGGACTGAATGTATTGGGAAATATTTAGTGAGTATTTTCAGAATGGATATAATGATGATTAAGTTTTTTTCCTTTTCCTCTTTTTTATGACATGTCATATACATGCTGTTTTTATGATATTTGATATGTCTGCTGCCACCTTTATGACAAGTCATGTGCCTGTTGCTCCTACAATGTTTGATATGTCTGTTGCTGTCTTTATTTCCTACATTTGGAAAACATGTTTGTTGTTTTATACTCTTCTTTTTCCCTTTCCTTTCTTTTCCTCTCCTTTCCTTCATTAATTTTTATACTATTTCATTCCCAAATTCTTGGAACTAAATGATATAGATATAAAAATATAAGTAAGGAATGGGTTAAGAATTGTGAACGAACAGTAAAGAATGTGCAGGTGCCTGGAGACTTCTTCCCACAGGCACCAAGGAAAGTTAACTGGGGTTTAGTCAGTGTGAGAACTGGTAAAAGGTCATACCTCCAAGCACAGAGACAGTTATGTCAAAACTTTCCCTTGAAGAGAATAAGGCACTTCTGAGATTTCATGTCTCTCTTTTGGGGAGCTGATCACTCATTCCCCCAGGGATGGGATGGCTTTGTTGTTTTGGCATATGTTAACCACTCATAAGTTGCAAGATTGGCAAGAATTCTGAGAATCATAATCCCCTAAAGGGGACAGACCCAAAACTGCCCATCAAAAGCCCACCCTGGAGAAGATGCTTCACTCAGGTGGGTTTTTTTTACCCTTAGGAAGGGTGTTGGATGCTTCACCCACCTGTTGTTTTTATCCAGAGAGAAGACATTTCACCCAGGTGTTGTTTCCAACTGGGACTCGAGCCAGCTGTTGAATAGAACTCCCCAGCCTTGTGAAAGACCATATTTTGAGTTTTCTGCCAATTTGGTGAGTGATTGTACATATACTTTCATTTTTTTCTCTATGTTATCTGATTAACTCATTTCTCTTTGTTATATTGTTATTACTCAACTACTGTGATTGCTTGACCTAAATTCTTACAAGTATTATCCATTTAGCTAAATAAAGCTCTCATAGGAGAATACCAGGTTGTTGGTCAGCTGGGAAGAACCCTCCTAGGGTCAGAACAAATATCAAATACTGAGCTCAAAAACAATCCCATCAAAGGATCTACAGATTGATTGGATTATTTCTAGAGGAATTTATGCCCCAGTACATTGTTGGGAAAAATAAACCAAGTGGCCTGCAATAAGCAGAGTTTAACAGCTGGTTGAGGACAGGAGAAGAGAGAAAGAGAGCCACATCAGTACCACTGTGTTCTGCCAAAGAAGAGGCAGCAACCCAGAATACTAAATGAAAGAGAGTGTCTATTTAGTTTTCCAACCCTAAAATTTTCCTGAAGGTCCAAGTTGTATTCAATTAGACCAATAGAAACATTAACATTAAAAGTGTGTTTTACCCACTACGATTGCCAGGGTTTCAGAAGGGAGGGTGGTATGGATGGGTGGAACAGGGCATATTTGTAGCAGTGAGCTTCTTCTATATAATAACTGCAATGATGGATACATGACATTATGCACTTGTCTTGGTCTATGGAACTGTAGAGCACAAAGTGTAAACCATACTGTAAACTATAGACTTTAGTTAGTAACAATGGTTTTATATTGGCTCAACAACTGTAAAAATGTACCATAATAATCTAAGATGTCAATAATGGGGGAAAGTATGTGTGTGTCTGTTTGGGGGGGTTATATGAGAATTCACTATACTTTTAGTGAATTTTTTTCTGTAACTTTAAATCTAAAATTTCTCGAAAAAAAAAGGAAAAGGAAAATAAGTGTTGGCAGAGATATGAAGAAATTGGAACCCTTATACATTCTTGGGAATGTAAAATGACACAACAATTATAGAGAACCAGTTTGTTAGTTCTTCAAAAATTAAACACAGAATTACATTATGACCTAGCAATTCCACCCCAAAGAATTGAAAACAGAGAATCAAATAGATCCATGTATGCCAATGTTTATAGCAGCATTATCCATAAAAGCCAAAGGTGGAAATTATCCAAGGGTCCATCAACAGTTAAATGGATAAACAAAATGTGGTAAGTAAACACAATGGAATCATTCATCCATAAAGAGAAATGAAGTTCTGATATATGCTACAACATGGATAAAACTTGAAAAAAATTATGCAAATTGAAAGAAGCCAGAAAAGACAAAATTGTATGATTCTGTTTACATGAAAGATCTAGAATAAGCACATTGATATAAACAGAAAGTAGATTACAGATTACCAGTTGCCTAGGGGAGGAGAATGGGAGCTATTGTGTAATGCATACAGAGCTTCTATTTGGGGCAATGAAAAAATTTTCGTGGTTGATGATACTAAGTGTACTTAATATCACTGTAATATAAACTTAAAAATGGTTAATGTGGCAAATTTTATTCATGTGTTATAAATATATTATATACCACACACACAAAAAACCCCACAGAAAACCACAGGGTGGTGCATGCTTAAAATTGTCAGAGGAACTGCCATCATCCTAGTCAGATTAAAAGGCTGGCTTAATTTCAAATTTCATTGCAGTTCACCATGATGTGTTTGTCTATGTATTTATCAATAATCTGACTCATTCCAGTGTAGATTATAGGGAAGCTAGTGGTAGTATTATAGGTAATAGCCTCTTTTTAAATTACACTCTTTCTTTTATATGAGACCCTGAAGGTGTTCTATGGCCAAGAACAATCTCTGCTCTGTGCTGCTCCTTCCCTGGCGATCTCTCTCTCAAGCTTTCTTTCACCCTTCAATCCAGAAAAAGGCAAATCTCCTTGCTGAGAAACAGCTTCCATTCTACTTCTCTCACTCAAGAAAGTGAAAATCTTCCTTGCCTCTTTGAAGAAAATATGTAATTGATTTCCCATGTAATTGGAGCTATTCTCTATCTCCAACTAGTTAATTTAATTTCCTCAATGTTGAGTCCATTTTTTGTGTCTCTGCTGATATCAGTCATGGAACTTACCACTTCCAGGCACCTCATCTCACTTTGACCTACTTTCCCTGTTCTTTTGGCCTTTGAGGAGTGACTAACATCACAGGACTCCAAAGTTTCCCACTTGGGGAGCAGGTATCAAGCTCTGTTTCCAAGGCTCTTAGGACACCAGGAACCACCACCATGTTTCCCAAAGGAATTTATAATTGTTTTTTATTATTTTTCAAAAATTAACATTATGGGGGACATTTGCAGCTTTCCATAAGAACACAATTTAATAAGCATTGTAGAATGGCAAAGAGGTTCCCAAATAAAGTTTATTGCTTCTTTGGTTTACTCCTTTGTGAAATGGCAGGTTCTGGTGGGGAGGAAAGAAGTGGTCCACAGGAAGTGCTTAGAACCTGCTGGAAGCATAGGAAGTGCTTGCAGAGCATTAGTGGCTGTTACCACCCTGGATCACTTCCTGTGTGGCAATTGGGGGAGGAGGGGAGGCCACACTTCTGGGCAAAGCACTTGGGTTCCAGATCAAATTTACGTAGCAATTTCAGTGTCTTTGCAAGCAAAACTAGATTAACATCACCTGCATTAGTTCTTTAAGAGCATGATTGTGAGAATGTATTTTGAAAGTAGTTAGTAAACATGAAACCCTTTATGGGATGTTGTTATACTTTGTCGTTCATAGTTTGTTTCGCTTGTAACTGAGAATTAAGAATTAACAACTGATTATGATTACTGAATCATTGTGTAGAGGCTTTTTCTTTCTAGGACATTTATAGAATAGCCAAAAGTTAATACCTGAAATATTGAAACTTGCTGAACCAGTCTCAGCCCTTGTTTACAGTTGCTATTGTAATGGTAACCACTCCACCTTTCCTCATTTGAATTCATAAATATCCTAAACTCCTTACACTCAGGGAGAGAGATTTTTAGGTCCATAAGCCATCCGATCTTCTGCTTTGACTTAGAAATAAATCCTTTCTCCCTTTGAAATCCCAGTATTGCAGGAATTGGACATTGTAGAGAATCAGGCTAAGAACCCCCTCTTTTGCTTGGTAACACCGCTGTTTCACTCTGTGGCACTGCCTGTCTTCCACATCTCCCTTCATTTAATTGAAGCCAGTTCACATTTTGTTTCTTTCACTTGCAACCACAGGAGACTGTCCAGTATGGTGGTGGTGTGACCAGGTGGGTGGCTGGATGGTGGAGGCAGGGTTGCCATGACCTCTTGCTTAGAAATGGAGCAGGGTTGTGTGTGGGGCTGAGAGATAAGCAAACAAGATTTTTTGTTTGTCTTTTTAGGAGGTGCCAGTGCTTGAACCCAGGACCTTGTGCATGGGAAGAGCACACTCAAACACTGAGCTGTATCTGCTCCCCATGATAAGTTTGTATATCGTATTAATGCTGAGAGCAATCAGAAGTTTTCTGGATCCAAGGCAGACTGATTACTCACATATCTCTGTGCCAATCCACCATGCCCCACTTTTCCCTGGAGTGAGGCAATGAGGGCAGATGCCACTCTGTACTCTAGATAAGGTCTCTACTCCAGGAGAGGGACCCCAAAATTGTGAATTTTGGAACTTCCATTGGAAGTACCACACAGCTACTCCCTTCCCTCTAGACAGAGAGAAACCCTATCTTTCTAATGTAAATCAATCCTCCTGGGGAGGAAAGGGATGGCACAGAATGAATGTGAATGGACATAATGAATGTAAATAAGTATAAATGAATGACTCCAGGAAGAGAAACCTGCAAATCTATGTGATTCTTGCCTGAACTTGGGCAGTGAGACTGGTAGAGATCTGCAGGGAGACCTTGAGGGTTTTGGCTACAGAAACTGTATGGTGAGGCTATTTACTAGGGCAGTATATATGGGAAGAAACTAGGAGAATAGGGGTTTTGGGGGGAGTAAATAGGAGTCACAGCATGATATATGATGATTACATCTTGGGACAAATTGAGCTTTAGGGGCTTGAGGGATTGAAAGTCACAGCAGATCTGGGCTCCAGGTTTGGATGTGAGAGCTCTTAGCATTAGTGATAGATAGCTGTGGGCATGATAAAGAGGCTAGTGTGGACAGAGGACAGAACCCTGCATGTGTCCATCAACTTTCAGGCTTCCAACAGGCAGCTATGAACAGAGCAGAGTTAAACTCCTTTAACATTGCATAGGCACATTCCAATTAGCCTGGGAAATGTTGTTTAACATGGAGGACCTCTCCACCTCCAAATCTAGGGCAGAGCTGCTGACCTGTCCTAGAAAGAGGAAGAAGATCCACCATCCCCAGGGCACCAACAGAAGGTGCTATGAAACCATAAGTTGTCTCCAGAGCTTCTAAAACTGTGGCTTAAAATCCCAACATCAGAATCAGATAGGGAATATTTCAAACCAAACCAAACCAAACCCAAAACAAGTGCCCAGGTCCCAGCTCAACCTCAGAAATTCTGCTTCCATTGGTTGTGATCAGTCTTTTTTGAGCTAGTAGATGAGCCTAATGACATCCAGGTTTTGAATACAGCTGTTATGAAGTTCCAAGCACATGATTTTCACAGGAACACTGAAATGACAGGATGATGAGGGACCTGCTGTGTTTTACAAAATTTTGGTTCCTGGACATCTGCCCTAACAATCTGCCTCCTAAGCCATGTACAGATCAGCATGTAAGGAGGCTGCACTTCATTGAGTACACTGGTTACTTCAACACCTGGCAAAACTTTTCCTAGTTGTGCAAAGGAGAGATTACCCAGCTGAAGGTTGTACAAAGTAGAGGAATGGGAGAGAGAAGAGATCCCATTGTTCTGCCTATTTTCCTAAAATGTAGCTGAGAAGCAGCTAAGATAAAAAAAAATTCTTTTACATCATACCAATAGGATTAGGGAACTGCAATATAAAAAGAATAATTAAGAGGAATAGAACATTATATTGTATTTGTACCATAACTTACAGTTTACAAGGAACTTTCATATTCCTTATGTCATCTGAACTCTATTTGCTCCAAAAAGCAGGAAGAGTCTGAATCATCACCCCTTTCTAGAGCAATGAAATTCATCAGACACTAGCATTGATCACCAGAGCCAGGTCTGAACTGGGGTGCTTTCCAGAACCCTAGAATGTTAATAAAAATTATGGCTTATGATGTGTTATACTCTAATGATGGAGTATCTACTTTCCACAGATTGTGGACAGGTGGCAGGAGATGGTGAAGTGGCCAGGGGAGGTACACACACCTTGGCCACATTGCTCAGAGTCAAGAGAGTGACCTTCCTGTCCTGAGACCTCTCACCACCTGTGTGGGGAGGTTGTCCCATTGCCTGCTGTTTCCCTTTCTTGTGTGTGAGGTCAGGTTGCCTCAGGTTCTAGCCTTCCTAATCTTCCTACTGAGGTGCAAGCAATATTATGCAAACTATTAGCCACTTTGTGAGTCCCTGAATACCAGTATTAAACAAGTCCCCAACAGTGTGAAAAAATGACAGAAACAATGACTGGGTATTTTGTTGTATATTTTTGTTCACAGCTTTGAAAACAGTATTCAGGGGGGAAAGCCTTGCAATTTTCTCTTCATCTAAAAAGGTAGATCTCTCCAACATTGATTATGTCAACCATTCCCCTACCTTCTACTAATCCATGGCACATGCCACCCACCCATGGCTATCCTCATTTTTATGCCCCTCTCCTGCAAAGACAGAGGCAAGAAACTATATATAGTTTGTCATACTGGTGTACCTGATTTTAAATAGCCATTATGTCAATTTCCTTTTCTGTTCTGGTCCCATTAAAAAAATATATTTTAAACTTTTATTATAGTAATATATACACTTGAAGTTTCCCATTTTAACCATGTTAAAAGGAACAATTCAGTGGCATCAGTTACTTTCACAACAATTTGCTACCCTCACCATCATCCATTACCCCAACTTTTTATCACCTCGGACAGAGACTCTGCAACCATGAGGCAGTGATTCCCCCTTCCCTCACCTCCCAGCCCTTAGTAACCTGTAATCTACTATCTGTCTCTATGAATCTGCTTCTTCCAGGTATTTCATGTAAGTTCTGGTCCCATTATGGTAGGTGCTTTGTGTGGTTTTGCATTTACCCAAGTCAGCCAATACAAGCTGAAGTTCCAATAGAAGTTAAATGCTGCTGCAATGCCCCTAGCCTGGGGCTCTAATTTATGGCACATTCATTCACATTCATAAATTCTTCCCATGTCTTGTGGGCAGACCTGGACCCAGAGAAAGGATGTAGGTTCTCCCTGGACACACTTCCCATCTCACACTCTCTGAGCTGCTCCTAAAGCCTGGGGGCAAGGGGGGGAATTTCACCTACATTTTTCTGCCCTATTTAAGGATTTCCATGTATGGCTTCAGAAAAGCAAGAGACCAGGTTTTGAAGTCAGATCTTTGTTCAGATTCTGTTGCTCCTTCTAGCCAATAGTGTGCAGGTATTGGCTTATGAGAGAGGACTTAATATTTCAGGGGTTTTGCAAACCTGTTGTTAAGCTCAGCCATGACTGAAAATTAAATGATATGTTTACAATTAAATAATTGTATTAAAAACAAAAGCAAACATTAATTAAAGCTCACCACTTCCTAATTATTTTCCTATCTCTGCTGTTGAGGTTATTTGCTTCTATTGTATCTGTATGGTGAAAATATGATATGACTGTGTCCTACTATATCTCTCCTCACACCAGTTGCCCAAAATTTACCAAGATAGGAGTATTTACATAATGGAAATTGGTAAATGCTGTAAATCAGGGCTGGATTTGTTGATTATATGGTAAGATTTAAGAAAGTGATGGAGAAAATGCTAATGATACACATTTAAAATTAAAACTGTGTTATGTCTGGAGTCATCACATTACAAATAGCATAAAAATTGAGGAAATAGCCTTCTAGCATTCAAATACTATTATCTGATTCAGCAAAGTTGCAACTCCATCATTGATGAAGGAATATGTCTTTTTCATTTCACTTTCATTTTAATCATTAATGTAAAAAATATCAACCAATATTCACCTCAGAACTACACTTTTTTGTCAAGTATGATCACATGCTGACCATGGCAAAAGCCAAGAAAAGCAGTCTGTGAAAGCCAGTTGTCAAATGGAGTTGACAATAAAGAGCATTATGAATTTTATCGTTATCTGTAAACTGTGTGCTACACACACTTTACCAAGAAACTTTATAACAAACTTAAAATCATTCTTTTCCTGAGTGTTGGTTGTTAAGCACTTACCAACACATCACTGATTCCAGCTGAGGGACCTCTATTACTTAACCAAAAATCCTCATTTTAATTAGCCACACAAAAGAGAATAATTGCACCTGGCTTAGAAGGTTTTGAGAATCATATGTATGCTTGTTCCCCAAACAAACATCAGTGTTCTCCTCACCCACATCCACCTGAGTCTGACCCATCCTTGTGTACCTCCCCACCCCACCTCCATCTTCCTTGTGCTGGCATTTGATAGCTATTTGTCTAGATTTTAAAAAGCAGAGAACTAGGAAGTCTCCTTTTTAGGGAGGTGTAGCAGTTTGATATTATTTATGAATTCCAAATAAGTTCTTGATGATGTTTGTAAACTGGTCTGTTCCTCTGAGTGATACCCTTTGAATGCATTAGATTCAGCTGATATGTCTTGATTAAATTGTCTAAGTTTAGGACTTTGATTTGGCTACATCATTTGGGCATGATTAAGAGTTCGGTCCCCATCCCCTCATGGGCTGATATAAATGGACAGTCACTAAGAAGAAGATATGGAAGAGGAGAAAATTTGGCCATTTTGGTCCTGCAATGTGATAGAAAGGAGAAGGCTCAAACAGCTAAAACCCTAGGGAGAGCTGAGCCACTTACCTGATAGTTTGCACCTGAAGAGACCAGAGCCCTGAGCAACTGAGAAAGCCTGGGAAGAAACAAGCCCTCCAGCTTATTGAGATCAGAAGAAGCTGGGCCTACAAAGCCTAAAAGGAAGAAGGCAGCTGAACCCTTACAGAGATTGGCAACCATCTTGCTTTAACATGGAGCAAAAGACTTTGGTAGGAAAATACCTTTTGGGCAGGTTTTTGTTCATTCATGTCCATGCAAGAATCTAAATTGGCACCATTACTTCAGTTCCTTCCAGCTCTTTGGAGATTAATATAGGAATGTCTAATGTGCATTTTGAACCTCCTATCCAGAAAGATGGAACATGCCTGAGTGTGGGGAAGGGGTTTCCCACCCCCAGCTCCACCAGAGTCTTTTCCCTGAGCAGCAGGACTTCACTGTTCACTTGTGCCTGTTCTGTATCATTAGGCAATGCTGGGATGGAGAGGGACTTGAACATGGCTGAATTCTCCAGATTTATCATAGTCTTTTCCTAATGTCCCACTCTGTGTCAGGTTATCAAAACAGATTTGGTTTTATTCTCTTCCTTGTGAAAGAGAAGTTCCCTAAAGCTAACTTCTTGTGAGGTACTATGGGAGTTTCAGCATGGGTGTGTCCATATTCTCTTCTCCACTGGGAGGCCTCATCTCCAAATGAACCCCTCTCATCAGCACCTTTGTGCCAGGGGCACTGGGTCAGCCATGGCTGGTGACAGATTGTCCCAGGGAATTCTGTCTCCTGTCATGCAAACAGCAAATTTGTGTGTGACATTTATGTCACCTAGTCCCTTTTGGAACTCTGCAGGGCTGTAGGAAGTTGCATTTTTCTATGGTGCTGATGAGGTTTTAAATTCTTCCTCTTGTGATCAGAAATATAATCCAAACCCAAAGATTAAAGATTCTCATAGTAATGCTTCAACTTGGTAATGGTTAGAACTGTGAAGGCTTGCCACAGTGTTATTTGCTGATAGAAGACAGGAGTCACCTGAGTCAGAGACAACACCCTTTATTACTCACAGGATAGCAAGCAGCATGAGTATCAGCATATTTGTGTCAGTTCTCCTTGCCCGCAAGTCCCACAGAATGGCACAGGTGGATGGCTACACATACAGTGAGGTTTATTACAAGAGTGGAACCCTGAGCTTAGGGTACCAAATCTTTTATAATGGGAAGTAAATATGACTACTTATTGCTCCAGAGGGAGACACTGTCTCTATTTCTAAAGATGTTTACTATATAAACATCCTTGAAAAGACAGTACAAAGCAAGGGGCTGTAAGTGCCTTGTTTGCAAGACACATAGAAAAATGAGTGAAATGCAGAATTGTCTCCTAATAGTATGTGTTATCTCTGCAACCCCAATATAATTTCCTTGAAGTCAGCAATCTTGTCATATTGTTTTTCTTATCTTCATCTCTAGTGGGCTGAATGGTGGCCCCCAAAACACATATTTCCATATCCTAACCTCAGGAAACAGTGGATGTGACTTTATTTGGGAAAAGGGCCTTTGATAATGTAATTAACTTGATGATCTTAAGATAAGCTCATCCTGGATTACCAGGATGTGCCCTAAATCCAACCACAGGTGTCTTTATAAAAGTGAGACAGGCACACAGCAACACAGGGGAACAGGCCAGGTGGACATGGAGGCAGAGATTGGAGTGATGCAGTGCAAGCCAAGGAATGCCCCAAACCACCAGAAGCTGGAAGATAAAAGGATGGGTCATCCCCTGGAGCCTCCAGAGGGAGCAGAGCCCTGTCCACAACTGCCTTTGGACTCCTGGCCTCCAGAAGTGTGAGATAATAAATTTCTTCTGTTTTAAGTCACCAAGTTTGTGGCAATTTGTTACAGCAATACTAGGAAACTAATGCAACATCACAACATGGTGCTGTTCAATAAGTATTTGAAGGTGTAAATCATAAAGGGCTCCATATAAAAAAAAACTTGAAGAATGTGTTGAATCTCACTACTCTCATGGTTGGTAAGCCATTTGCAGGAAAGTAAATAATAAATGCAATGAGGCACATTGACTTGGTGCATATTTCCATACTTATGGTACAGGAGTGGCTGAGGTAAATTGAAAGAGCACTGGACTAGAAGGCAGAAGTTCAAGGGGCATTCAAGTTTCAGCCCCTGCTAACTGTGTGACCTTTGCAAGTCACTGGACCCCTTAGAGTTAATGGGGCAATATTACGTATTCGATCTATATCAAGGTTTTTGTGAAACTAGTCAGCTGATACAAGAGGTGGTGCAAGAGAATGTTTTTGAAAATCTTCAAGCACAATATAGATGCACAGAATTACTTCAGCCTAAACATCAAGCCAAGTATGGTAGAGCTTACATTCCAGTGAAAAAGACAATTGGCTTATCACTATTTGTTTTCAGCCTTGTTGAACTGCAAACTTCCAAATGATCTTGTCTTATGGAGCAGATATGACTTGGTACCATTGCTGGTACAAGGATCCTGAAGGAGATGATCTCAGATGATTTTAAATAAAAGGAAGTGAGGCAGGATAGAATAGGGACCTAAGGAGGAAGGGGACAGAGAAACTAATAAGCCACTTAAAAGAAACTGAGACAATTGCCTGCTGACTTACATGAGCCTGCTGAGGCATACATGCAAAATAGGAAGGGGCAGCTTGTAGCATAAACATTCTGTGATAATGCAACTCACAGCACACAGCACACAACCAGTGGCTGAAATATCACAAGACAGCCAGCATCATCAATACATGGCAGGAAAGAGGAAAGGGCAGGAGGGATATCACTGCCATCTACCCATCTAGCTTTCAGGTAAGCTCATGCCTCATGGACAATGACCAGGGGCCAATCACCACTGGTCAGCATGCCCTGCATAGGTTGTGGACAGCAGACAGAAGCCAATCATGACTGGAGAGCAACCCTCAAATCCCTAAGCAAAGCAAATCACTCAATAGAGTTACCCTGCTTTGTCCCAAATATGTCAATCATGCAGACCCTGGAGTGCTGTACCCCCAAAAAACAGGGGATGCCAGGGCAGAAATTCACATTTCATCTCTCTGAATGGGTACTTCTATTCTCTCTGTTATCTTGTCTTAACCCCCAATAAATTCTCTGCTTATTTAATAAATTTGTGGATCACCCTTGAAATCTTTCCCATGACAAAGCCAAGAACCTAGATCCTGACCATCATCTCTGATAACAGAAGGATTCTTGGATCTTGGGCCATGAGCAGGAGTCTCTGAAGGGAACTCAGAGGATAGAGAAGGATACCCAAAGTCTTTTTTTAAAGTGCATAATTGGTAGGGAAAGGATACATGAAAGGGATTGAATCAAGAGGTGATGTGATCAGGGATAATTTGATTAAGAGTCTTGGAATCAAATGTGAATAATTTGAATCCACTGCAGATGCATCAGTGAGAGGAATTATGTTGACAAAGATGTAGGTGAGAAGAAGGGATTTTAACAACAGAGTTTTGAACCATCCATAAAGAAGAGAGTTTGAAGGCAAAAGTGCCTTTTAGTGTGTTTGATTTCAGATGAGAAATGATTACAAATCATCCCAGGGGGTCTAGAGGGGAAAGAAAAAATGCACAAAATCCCACTTTAACAATGCAGTAGTTGCAGAAAGGACTGGAAGATTATTCAGAGGTTCCATGCCTGGGGGATGTTGCAAATGGATAATTAGATGATCTAGGGGAAAATTTATTGGATGCTCAAGTGTAGTTACTGAGCTTTTTCAAAATACAATGAAGTATGATTACATTTTAAATGAATTCCTAGCATGTACCAGGCCATACTTTGAGTTTTTCATCTTTCCCTTACTTTGCAGGTCAAACTGGTTCTTTTGACAAATAGCGAACAAACTTCAAGAATATAATGTTCCAGATAAGCATTGTTTTCTTGAGTTAAGAGTATTTATTGTATATTTACTCTGTAGGAGAGGAGGAGGAAGAAATAAATGTTTATTCAATATATGTCAAGTATCAAAATAGACTTTCATATATATTACCTCTTATTGACATGCACACCAGCTCTGTGATGTGGATATTTTCATTCCCATTTTTAATCATAGGAATATGAGTCTCAAAGAGATTATGTAACTTGCCCAAAATCAATCTTAGACAATGATGGTAGCACCCACAGTGCTGTGTTGCAATTGCCAGTTTAATTTTTGTGTGTGTGTGCCTGGACAAATTTTTTTTTAACTGTAACAGTTAAGTGAAATTGTCCTTTGACATATATTGAAAAATATATTTCAATTGTTTATTGATTTTTTAAAAGAAACTTTAGATAATACAAATGTTGCTTCAAAAATATAGATGATGCCTGTATACCCCACCTCCTACCCCCAGCAATTTCCCACATTAACAAAATCTTTCATTAGTGTGGTATGTTTGTTACAATTGAGGAACACATATTGAAACTTTGCACTAACCATGGACTATAGTTTACAATATAGTTTACACTTTGACACTCACAATTTTATAGGTATTGACAAAGTATATAATCACATGTATCCATCATTGCAATGTAACAGGACAATTCTAATCTCCCAAAAATGTCCCCATGTTACAATTATTCTTCCATCTCTCTCCCCTCAGAACCTCTGATGGCCAATGCCTTCATATCAATGATACAAATTCTACCATTGCTAGAATAATAATAATTCTACTTTAGTCCATAGTTGCTTTCCCCACTTATGTTTGTTCATTCCCCAAAATTGGGGATTTTGGGATTGTGGTGCCCAGCCTGTCTCCAATTGAGATGGGGCTTAGATTACATGGGACAGATGGATGGAACTGTATTGCTTGTAGTTGCAGGCACTCTCCACTTCCTGGGATGGGTATTGTCCATCATCATCCTTTTCTTAGTTGTCTTGGATGAGTCCAATGAACTGGAAAGTAGGTGTTGCAACTCTGCTGAGATTCAGGTCTCACCTGGCATATGAACAGACTGAAGATTTAAGTCTCTGGGACATATGTTTAACAAGTATAGTGCTTATTATAGGTTTCAAATAAAAGGGTCAAATTATAAGTGACTCTAACACTGTTACATTGGGGAGCATATATTCCAAAGTAAGGCCCACTGAGAGGGTGCTGATTTCCTGAGATTGTCTGCCCTGTATATAGTATCTAGATTTCTCCAGAGCCATACTGTTTGGGGTATTGTTTACTGTCATAGCTAATGAGATTCTGCTGAGTCATGCCTAAGTGTAACCTCTGGAATAACCCCCCAACTCACGTTTAAACCTCATAGCCTTAAAAACTCATTTGCATTTAATATTTTCCCTTTTGTTGAAGGGCTTTTGTAAGATTCATCACTAGTTAGTGCTTGGTAATAATCTCTCAGTACCAGGGAGGTTCCTCCCCAGGAGTCATGTACCATGCCAGGGGAAGGTAGTGCATTTATATGCTGAGTTTGGCTTAGAGAGAGGCCACATTTGAGCAAGAAAGAGGATTTCAAGAGGTAAATCTTAGGCAATATATAACAGTAGGCCAAGTTTCAAATTCACAAGGAAAGTTCATTAATAAAACCATCAATATCAAGGGTCTGGCATAATTGTCCTCATTTACTAAGCATTGCCCATGTACTCAGGGGATTCTTGCAGCTCTATTAGAGAATGCAGCAGGTCTTCCCAGGATAGGAATTCAATATTTTTTTGATTACTGTGTGGGACTCCACCCACCAAGACAATGCCCCATGACCAATTGAACATATTCATATGCCATAGAGGCGTGCCTCAGATGGACCCATCCCCATATGTCCCCCCATCATTGACCTCTCCTGCCACAGTTATGACCGTTCTGTGATCCAAAACCTCCCCAAAAACAATGCCAAAAAATGTTAAACAAATAAAAATAATAATAAAATAAAATAATAATAATAAATATCAATTGAAATACACAAATTAAAAATATATAAAAATAAAGTAATTGTTTTTCATTGTGGCTTTCATCACTGTAAGATCTGGTGTCTTTTGTTTACTTTTTATAAGACATTCACCTACACATCCCTACTGTC